>CM059426.1:210070796-210085796 GCA_030390025.1 Squalus acanthias | reverse complement strand
AACAATAAGGAGTTGATTCTGAACAAAACTATGTTCTGTTTATTCATATCATTCATGTAAAAACAAACCAGTTTATTTGGTTACAATTTGCTCGACTGTTTCTCAATCTGCCTTCTAAAGCGTGTGATGATGTGCAGGAGGTTATACTGTCCAGTGAACACACAGCGAGGAGTCTTAATATTATGATCCCTCGATCTCACTTACGTTAAATATCAGGCAGAAAAGGTACTCTCCGGATCGTAGGGGGCGCGATGTTCATTTACAGCAACGACACTGAGCCCGAGAGCTTATCTAGTGCGGACCCAAAATTTGTAAACACCGCTAAGGAATAATGCATGCCATGGGGATCCTCAAAAAGTAGAATTTATTTCTAAATGCTCTGCTTTTTAAAAAAAAATGAAGGAAGACAATAATCTCTCACAAGTATCACTTGATCTGTTTTAGTTAAATGTATACGAGTCATATATATGCGCACGCATAGTGAAGTAACAGAAAACGTACAGGAAAGTGCAGTCCTTGGATGGTAATCCAAGTAAGTAACTGGGGTAATTGGAGGACTATGCTGCCCCAGCCTCCAACTTCATCTGTTTCATTTCCTGCTTTTTTCTCAGTTCTGACGAAGGGTCTTCGACCTGAAACGTTAACTCTGTTTCTCTCTCCACGGATGTTGCCTGGCCTGCTGAGTATTTCCAGCGCTTTCTGTTGTTATTTAAATTGTGATCATGTTGAGATTGTGAGATAAAATCATGAGGAATACTTGTAATACAGACAGTGGGGCTTCTGTATCCACCCATATTTGTAGATCCAAATGTTCCACTGTATGGAATCTGTAATTAGCTGGTCTCAGTTATCAGCTTAATTCTAATGACAGAAGGCTTAATGTGCCAAACATTGTTTTGGGTGGTGGTGCAAAGTGGGTCATAGCGAATCGGCAGCCCATGTAGCGCTCTGCCTGATTGTCTTTTTCCCAGCTATTGTGCGTCACAAAGTTCCTTTAGGTTGTCCGAGACTGGGCAAGCAACTCTGTGTCACGTAGAACCTTGTTCATTTCCTTTTTTTATTTACTCATTTACGCAATGTGGCCGTCGCCGGCAAGGCCAGCATTTATTGCCTATCACGAATTGCCCTCGAGAAGGTGGTGGTCAGCCGCCTTCTTGAACCGCTGCAGTCCGCGTGGTGAAGATGCTCCCACAGTGCTGTTAGGCAGAGAGTTCCAGGATTTTGACCCAGCGACGATGAAGGATCGGCGATATACTTCCAAGTCAGGATGGTGTGTGACTTGGAGGGGAGCTTGGAGGTGGTGGTGTTCCCATGCGCCTGCTGCCCTTGTCTTTCTAGGTGGTAGAGGTGGCGGGTTTGGGAGGTGCTGCCGAAGAAGCCTTGGCGAGTTGCTGCAGTGCATCTTGTGGATGGTGCACACTGCAGCCACGGTGCGGCGGCAACTCAGAGCTGAATGCCCGCAGCTGTCTGCTTGTGATTTTCGCTGTGGCCTGTGGAAATGGCACCAGCAGGAATTAAAAACTGGCCAAGCTGATAAAATGCTCTATCCTGTGGGCCCATCTGCTATCTTCTTAGTCCACCTGGTCCTGCCCCTCCATTCATCTGTCTCTCCTCAAACCATTGGCTTTAATAGTGAAAGGCTTTTTTTTTTATAGAAATGCTAATGAATATTAGTAAGTCAACCGTGGAGCATGAAAAGTGACAGTTCAGCTTGAGAAGCTGTGGTGCTCGTGAATTATGGCCACCTTGCACATGAAGCAACAGGAGTAACATCCTGAGCGGCGCAATAACTCACTGAATTACGATTTAGTTACCACGGCAGGTTGTGAGTGGCCCAGATCCTCAGTCTCGCTACAGAGATAACTTGATAATCTGCCCCATAGTGGACGGTTAGAAGGAGTTACAAGGCTGGAGGCAACCAATGTCAGGGCTTCACCTCATAACCGTGCGGACAATTAATCTTGTCAGAGGCCCTTAAATTAGTTTTAGCCAGATTTGAATATCCGATGCAAAAACCAAAATATCGCGGATGCTGGGAATCTGAAATAAAAACAGAAATTGCTGGAAACACTCAGCAGGTCAGGCAGCATCTGTGGAGAGAGAGAGAATCAGAGTTAACGTTTCAGGTCGATGACCTTTCGTTCCCTTTTGCCTTGCACCATCATCCCTTTTGTCTCTTAATCTCTCCTGCCTTCCACCCTATCACAAACCTTCCCTTTTGTTCTTTCCTCTCCTCCCCTCCCCCCTTTCCCTGCCTCTGTACCTGCTTAAAACCTGTTACATCCCTAACTTTTTCCAGTTCTGACGAAGGGTCATCGGCCTGAAACATTAACTCTGTTTCTCTCTCCGCAGATGCTGCCTGACCTGCTGAGTATTCCCAGCATTTTCTGTTTGAATATCTGATGCTCAGGTGTGAATATTCATTATACAAGTAGTTCTGATCAATGGCAAGTCATTCCTTTAGCGGGGTGCGGGGGCGGGGGCGCAAGTGTGGGGATACAGAAATAACATCTTTATCGCCTTTAAGGTAGTAAAACGTGCCAATGTGTGACAGTATAAAGGAGTTACTGGATTACTGTGCAAAAAAAAAGACTTGCATTTCTACAGCGCCTTTCACGACTACCGGACGTCCCAAAGCGCTTTACAGCCAATGAAGTACTTTTGAAGTGTAGTCACTGTTGTAATGTGGGAAATGCAGCAACCTATTTGCGCACAGCAAGCTCCCACAAACAGCAATGAGACAATGATCAGATAATCTGTTCTATTGATGATGGTTGAGGGATAAATATTGGCCCAGGACACCTGCTCTTCTTCAAAATAGTGCCATGGGATCTTTTACGTCCACCTGAGCGAGCAGACAGGACCTCGTTTTTTTTTCATTCATTCACGGGATGTGGGCGTTGCTGCCAAGGCCAGCATTTATTGCCCATCCCTAATTGCCCCTAACTCAGTGGCTTGCTCGGCCATTTCAGAGGGTCGTTAAGAGACAACCACATTGTTGTGGGTCTGGAGTCACATGTAGCCCAGCCCGGGTAAGGACGGCAGATTTCCTTCCCTAAAGGACATTAGTGAACCAGATGGGTTTTTATGACAATCTGGTAGTTTCATGGTCAACATTCACAACCTCAGGATGCCCAAATAGCTTTACAGCCAATGAAGTACTTTTGAAGTGTAGTCACTGTTTAATGTAGAAAACACGGCAGCCAAGTTGATACAGGCAGTATTTGACCGAGAGTGGCATCAAGGAGCCCTAGTAAAACTGAAGTCAATAGAAATCGGTGGGGGGGGAAACTCTCCACTGGCTGGACTCCTACCTAGCACAAAGGAAGATGGTTGTGGTGGTTGGAGGCCAATTATCACAGCTCCAGAACATCGCTGCAGGAGTTCCTCAGGGCAGTGTCCTGGGCCCAACCACATTCAGCTGCTTCATCAATGACCTTCCCTCCAACATAAGTTCAGAAATGGGGATGTTCGCTGATGACTGCACAGTGTTCAACGCCATTTACAACTCCTCAGATAATGAAGCAGTCCATGCTCGCATGCAACAAGACCTGGATGACTTTCAGGCTTGGGCTGATAAGTGGCAGGTAACATTTGCACCACAGAAGTGCCAGGCAATGACTATCTCCAACAAGCGAGAATCTAACCACCGCCCCTTGACATTCAACGGCATTACCATCACCGAATCCCCCTCCATCAACATCCTGGGGGTCACCATTGACCAGAAACTTAACTGGACCAACCACATAAACACTGTGGCAACAAGAGCAGGTCAGAGGCTAGGTATTCTGCGGCGAGTGTCTCACCTCCTGACTCCCCAAAGCCTTTCCACCATCTACAAGGCACAAGTAAGGAGTGTGATGGAATACTCTCCACTTGCCTGGATGAGTGCAGCTCCAACAACACTCAAGAAGCTCGACACCATCCAGGACAAAGCAGCCCGCTTGATTGGCACCCCATCCACCACCTTAAACATTCACTCCCTCCACCACCAGCGCACCGTGGCTGCAGTGTGTACCATCCACAGGGTGAACTGCAGCAACTCGCCAAGGCTTCTTTGGCAGCACCTCCCAAACCCGCGACCTCTTCCACCTAGAAGGACAAGAGCAGCAGGCGTATGGGAACACCACCACCTCCAAGTTCCCCTCCAAGTCACACACCATCCTGACTTAGAAGTTTATCGCCGATCCTTCATCGTCGCTGGGTTAAAATCCTGGACCTCCCTACCTAACAGCACTGTGGGAGCACCTTCACCACACGGACTGCAGCGGTTCAAGAAGGTGGCTCACCACCACCTTCTCAAGGGCAATTAGGGATGGGCAATAAGTGCTGACCTTGCCAGCGACACCCACATCCCATAAAAACTAATAAAAAAAAAGATAATCTGTTCTAATGATGTTGGTTGAGGGATAAATATTGGCCAGGACACCGGGGATAACTCCCCTGCTCTTCTTCAAAATAGTGCCGTGGGATCTTTTGCATCCACCAGAGAGAGAAGACGCCACCAGATCCTGCATAGTCTCAAGTAACTGAGTAAGACGCTCGTGCTCCAAAATCAGCCTTCGTTGTAAAGCAGGATCACGAGGTGCTAATCCCTGCAGCTGAGGATGTGTATCTGATAAACTTTGGTGAGGTCACCCTTAACCACCTTCTTTGTAAAACTTTGAATTTCTCTAATCTTTCCTGCACTTCTTACACTGGAGATCAATCTTGTCGCTCTTCCCTGTGCTCTTTCTGATGCAAGCTTATCTATTCTTGTCTTGCGCTGAACATAGAGTTCTGTGTGTGGTCTGATCGGCACAAAGCTTTAGTCCCACTTCTGTGGACCTTCTCCTGCTCTGGTTGTATATCCCAGCATTCTACTCGTTTTAATACTTGTTTCATCACATAGTTTGGGCACTGAAAGTGCTGAGTCCACTATTACTCCATTTCAAAGTCCTGCTCTGTAATTTCAATTCCATGCAACAACAGCGCCTTTAACGTAGTAAAACGCCCCAGGGCACTTTACAGGAAACAAAATCTGACGCCGAGCTACATAAGCAGATATTAGGACAGGTGACCAAAGGCTTGGTCAAAGAGGTAGGTTTTAAGGAGGAGGGAGAGGTGGAGAGGTTTAGGGAAGGAATTCCAGAGCTTAGGGCCCAGGCAGCTGAAGGCACGGCCGCCAATGGATGGGTGATGGAAATTGGGGATGAGCAAGAAGCCAGAATTGGAGGAACGCAGAGATCTCGGAGGGTTGTCGAACTGGAGGAGGATACAGAGATAAGGACTCATTCTATACTTAGATCTATCATAGATTTTTTTTTCGCCTGGTGTGTATTACTTAGTATTTATCAGTTTTAAATCTGCTGATATATGCTGTGTCAGCCGTGGCTCAGTGGGTAGCACTCTCACCTCTGAGTCAGAAGGTTGTAGGTTCAAATCCCACCCCAGAGACTTGAACACAAAATTTCTAGGCTGACACTCCAATGCAGTACTGAGGGAGTGCTGCACTGTTGGAAGGTGCCGTCTTTCAGATGAAACCTTAAACTGAGGCCTCGCCAGCTCTATCAGGTTAACATAAAAGATCCCATGGCAGTATTTAAAAGAAGAGCAAGGGTACTATCTTTCTGGTGTTAGAAACATAGAATCTAGGAGCAGGAGTAGGCCATTCGGCCCGTCGAGCCTGCTCTACCATTCAATACAATCATGGCTGATCATCCAAATCCAGTACCCTGTCCCTGCTTTAATCCCCACAGTACACATATCCCACCCTAGCCCCGTAACCCCACGTATTTAATTCCCCCTAACATATCCCATCCTATCCCCATAACCCCACATATTTAATCCCCCCCTAACACTAAGGGTCAATTTATCATAGCCAAATCAACCTAACCCGCACATTTTTGGACTGTGGGAGGAAACCGGAGCACCCGGAGAAAACCCACGCAGACACGGGGAGAATATGCAAACTCCACACAGACAGTCACCCGAGGTCAGATTCGAACCCGGGTCTCTGGCGCTGTGAGGCACCAGTGCTAACCACTATGCCACCGTGTTCTGGGCCAACATTTATCCCTCAATCAACAACACTAAAAAAACAGATTATCTGGTCATCATCACATTACATTACTGTTTGTGGGAGCTTGCTGTGTGCTAATTGGCTGCTGCGATTCCTACATTACAACAGTGACTACACTTCAAAATGTACTTCATTGGCTGCAAAGTGCTTTGGGATGACCTGAGCTGGTGAAAGGCGCTATAGAAATGCAAGTCTTTCTATCTTCTTTACAGATCCAAAATTCCTAGGGCTGAGGAGGGCAATGGAAGGGTGGAATTTGGGGAAAGCCCAGATCAGCAGGGTTGTGGCCCTCGCAGAAACCTGGGTACTTTCAGGGACGGGCTCACAGATGGGTGGGTGTTTTACAATACAATTTAAATGATGGGAAGCATCATGTGATGTGTTTCTGCTCTTAGTAACGATGATGCAATCGATTAATGCGTCGCTCAATGGGCCAAACAGATCAGGAGAGTCTTGGGCCTGTGCTGATCCCAGTTAGGGCAATGGTATGAGCACATAACTCCTTGACTTGGAAAGGAAAATAACAAACCTGCCTACTTTTCGGTCCTAGTCAGTGACTCGTGCTGAAGATGCGGACAACAAGTAGGATTGAGCCCTGATGTGATGCCTCCACCGTTTTACAATTGGCATTCACCACATAGACTCACCTGTAAAGATTGAACCCCCGAGGTGAGGTATCAGAAGAGTGCCAGTGTCTTCGGATCCATGACTGTGCCTTGAGTTGAGGAGAAAAGGGAAGGAAATAAAAGGTTCTGATCATTTCATGTTCAGCTCTTCTGTGCCAGAATCTGAAGCTTGGATGCAACAATGTAGGAGTGAATGAAGGAAGAGTTTCATAGTCCACCAAACGGACTCATCCCTCAGAGAGAGAGAGAGGAGAGTACTCACAGACAGTCAACGACACAGACTGCCAGAGTAAACAGCTGGCTCAAAGGGACCTCCTTCAGGATAGGGGTGAAATGAATGCCTTGGGCACCTAGTGACTACGACAAGACAAGTGCTGGAGGGTGTAGGTTACATATCAGTGGACTTCCTCACTAATTAACGAGCGGAGGGGGAAAAAATATGAAATGAGTGGAAAATATTTACCTGTCAGTCATTCACCTCCAGCTGTCAATCATATAAAACCAAGACAGCTGAAGGCACGCCAGAAGTTGCCACTAATACTACCACATACCGCATTGTACACACACTGACAGGACAAGAGGGAGAAAATGGCACATTTTGTAAGCCACCATTTTTCCTTAAAGCGACATTTGTATCCTAATTTGAGTCATCTTAATTGGACTGTATTTCTGGGTTTTTTTCCAATCCAGAATGAATCATGTAAATTTAAATTAGAATCTATTTGATTTCAAAGATGATTTGACCTTATCTAGATCTTAAATTTGCGGTGTTCCATTATGAAGATATTTAAATCTCTAAAGCATCGATCACAAACGAAAGCCACGTTTGCGGATCATGCGCTGTCCTGTCAGCCCTCACATTTCAGCCAATCGCAGAAGCTGAACTAGGAATTGGAGGCCAAAGGTCAGACGTCATTGGGGTAATGCAAGCAGAACTCACAGTTCATGGGGTCGACCTTAGTTAGATATCACAATGCAATTATTTTCTTATTCTTTCGCAGCAACAGAGAGCAAATAAAAATTATGGAGCATCACAGCTTCAGGTAGTGCTGTTTAATGGAACAATGTACCTGCTGCAGGTATCGGAGATACGTTGAGAGTGGAGCTCTCAACCCTCCAGGATTGGCCCTGGAGTCTCCAGGAATTAAAAACTAATCTCCTGGACACTGCTGTGAGCAAAACCCAGGAGAAAAATCATGGGAGCATTAAAAAAAAAATGCTGTTTTGTTTTTAATTTTCTTTGAACACTTTCGTTAACTAGTTATAAAAAATATTGGGTTGGGGGGGGAGAAAAGGCTGTTTGGCTGACAGTCAAGAATCATTCAATCGGGTGATGAAGAGTCTGTTCGCTTTCCGATTGGCCACGGTGGGTGTGTTGGGCGACCAATTTGGAGGCAGGAGGTCATGTGATGACACCTCCAGGAATACATCCAACCAGAGTTGGAAGCCTCAGAAAGAAAAACTTGCATTTATATCACGCCTTTCACAACCACCGGATGTCCCAAAGTGCTTTTTATAGCCAATGAAGTACTCTTTGAAGTGCAGTCATTGTTGTAATGTAGGAAATGCCGCAACCAATTTGCGCACAGCAAGCTCCCACAAACAGCAATGTGATAATGACCAGATAATCTGCTTCAGTGTTGTTGGTTGAGGGATAAATATTGGCCCCAGGGATAACTCCTCTGCTCTTCTTCAAGATAGTCCCACAGATTCTTTTACATCCACCTGAGAGAGCCTTGGTTTAGCATCTCATCCGAAAGTGCAGCATTCCCTCAGTATTGCATTGGAGTATCAGACCTGGATTTTTGTGCTCAAGTCTCTGGAGTGGGACGTGAACCCACAACCTTCTAGCCTCAGGGAGCAAGGGTGCTACCCACTGAGCCACAGCTGACACAACTACTTCATCGGCTCCTCTCACGGCAACAAACTCCACAAGCCTTAGATGTGAGAAAAGATTAAAGGGGGTTACAATATGACAACAAATGCTGCATATAAAACTACAGAGCAAAATACCTCGATGGCAGACAAGGGCATAGGACCAAAGAATAGCTGGCTTCTCGGTGCTGAGCATGAACCAGGCTTGCCCTATTTCTAATGGGAAATTGAATTCAATTTGGATCAGGAAAGTGTAAATACCAGGAAAATTGAAGAGCAGGTCAGCTGATCCGAACTGAATTCAACTTCTCCAGTGTTTACACTCACCTTCGCCCTGAACCATGATGCTTGCCATACAATATCCGATTACCCGGTGCCGCAGCCATGACCAGGCAAAGTTACTGATTAATTGTACATTCGCAGCGGTTTGTCGAATGCGGTTACAAGGTGGGAGTGTTTGTCACACTGTCAAACATTGAAGCTGCTGATTTGCCCCTATCGCACGGTGCAGAACGAATTAAATTGGCTGTAAAATTATGATTAAATCTGTGTTTACTGTGGCAGTGTGACTGTGACTGGAAGCAAACCAGCACAGATTCAGCAGTTTTCTCAATTATGGAGATGCAAGTTGGACAACGGTGCTCTCTTATCACGTGACATAGTTGTCAATAAAGCTAAGTAGAAGCCACTTTTTTAAAATTTAAAGACACTACAGATGTCAGCCATGGCTCAGTGGGTAGCACCCTTACCCTCTGAGTCAGAAAGGTTGTGGGTTCAAGTCCCACTCCAGAAAGTTGAGCACACAATCCAGCCTGACACTCCCAGTGCAGTGCTGAGGGAGTGCTGCACTGTCAGTAGGTGCTGTCTTTCAGATGAGATGTTAAACCGAGGCCCTGGGTGGATGCAGAAGAAGTAGCAGGGGGAGTTCTCCCCAGTGTCCTGGGGCCAATATTTATTCCTCAATCAACATCACTAAAACAGATTATCTGGTCATTATCACAGTGCTGTTTGTGGGAGCTTGCTGTGTGAAAATCGGCTGCTGCATTTCCTACATTACAACAGTGATAGTACTTCATTGACCATAAACTCCTTTGGAATGTCTGGTGGTTGTGAAAGCTGCTATCTATCTTTAGATCAGTGCTGGCTTCACACAAACAATGGTAGGGGGTTTTTGATAGAGAGCAGCACATTTGCTATCAGAAGAAAATCTGCTGTATCCACTATCTGTACCAAGGACATAGCATAAACAGTTTGCTGGTGATACTGAGAAGTACAGAGGGACCTTGGAGTGCATATCCAAAGATCCCCGAAGGTGGGTAAGAAGGCATACAGGATACTTTCCTTTATTAGCAGGGGCAAAGAATATAAGAGCAGGGAGGTTATGCTAAAACTGTATAAAAGACTAGTTAGGCCACAGCTAGAGTATTGCATGCAGTTCTGTTCACCACATTACAGGAAAGATGTGATTGCACTAGAGAGGGTGCAGAAGAGATTTACGGGGATGTTGCCTGGACTGGAGAATTTTAGCTATGAGGAAAGATTGGATAGGCTGGGGTTGATTTCTTTGGAACAGAGGAGACTTAATTGAAGTGTATAAAGTTATGAGGGGCCTAGATAGAGTGGATAGGAAGGACCTATTTCCTTTACCAGAGAGGTCAATAACCAGGGGGCATAGATTTAAAGTAATTGGTAGAAGGATTAGAGGGAAGTTGAGGAGAACTTTTTTCACCCGGAGGGTGGTGGGGGTCTGGAACTCACTGCCTGAAAGAGTGGTAGAGGCAGAAACCCTCATCACATTTAGAAAGTACTTGGATATGCCGTAAAATACAGGGCTATGGACCAAGAGCTGGAAAGTGGGATTAGGCTGGAGAGCTCTTTTTCGGCCAGCACAGACACGATGGGCCGAATGGCCTCCTTCTGTGCCATGAATTTCTATTATTCTATGATCTAAGAGAATAGAATCATCCTCTTACTACTCTTCTCTCAGTGTCTGGTCACACTGCTATACCGCGGAGAAACAATCAGAGGACGACAGTCCTGCGATATTGCCAACCCTCCCTTTGGATAAACCCGCTCTCCCCTTGAACCCATCAGTAGCTTCTGGCTTGTGTCAGAAAACAGAAAAGTCAAAATCAGGCCGGTATTGTGTTTTAGCTGTAATGGGCAAGTAAGAGACCTTCATGGGTGTTACTAATACCAACATTAAGCCCATTGCTACTTTGAATAAATGCTACTTTTACAACCGAAATGTTTTGCCAGAGTTTCAAATGCATAATCGTCACCACCTCCCCCCTGCTACCTTCCTCAAATAGAAACAACTGTTATACAGTGATCACATTTTGGAAACTTTCAAAGACATTTTTTGAAATTGTGAAAACAATTGCGTTGCATTTCTACCATCACCTTTCATTGCACAGTGCTGAGCACGTCACTATGGTAACAGCTCAGGCTGCTCGAAGCTGATAACATAATCGCACTATCCTCCCTACAGGACGCGTGGCCTCTTTAACTTCAGATTTTGGGAATGGAGTCAATTATCCAACCCTGGAGATCGAACAGTGTGTAAAATAGGCCCTATTCAACGAGTCAAATGTAGAACATGATAAAAAGAAAGAGAAAGACTTGTAGTTATACAAGCGCCTTTCACAATGCTTTACAGCCAGTGAAGTGCCTCTGAGGTGTAATCACTGTTGTAATGTAGGAAACGCAGCAGCCAATTTGCGCACAGCAAGCTCCCACAAACAGCAATGTGATAATGACCAGATAATCTGTTTTAGTGATGTTGGTTGAGGGATACTGGGGGAGAACTCCCCTGCTGTTCTTCGAAATAGTGCTGTGAAATCTTTTACCTCCACCTCGGAGGGGCAGACGGGGCCTCGGTTTAACGTCTCATCCAAAAGACGCACCTCCGACAGTGCAGCACTCCCTCAGCACTGCACTGGAGTGCCAGACGAGATTTTTGTGCTCAAGTCTCTGGAGTGGGGGCTTGAACCCACAACCTTCTGACCCTGAGGCAAACGTGCGACCCACTGAGCCACAGCTGACAATTGTGAACACCTGAGAGACTTCTGAGTGGGTGTTTACCTGCCCCTTGGTGTGTGTTAAACCTTTAACCAGGGAACTGTGCTGTTTGTAAGAGAGACTTCTTTGATTAAAGCCTGCAATAGGCCACACATGAGTAAGCCACTACCTGCAGCAACATCCTGAGCTGCAGCTGACTGACACAACTCCCAAGAACAACAACAAGTTGCATTTATACAGCGCCTTTAATGTAGTAAAACGTCCCAAGGTGCTTCACAGGAGCGTGATCAAAAAAATTTGACACCGAGCCACATAAGGAGAAATTAGGACAGGTGACCAAAAGTTTGGTCAAAGAGGTCGGTTTCAAGGAGCGTCTTAAAGGAGGTAGAGAGGGGTAGAGGTTTAGGGAGGGAATTCCAGAGCTCAGGGCCCAGGCAGCTGAAGGCACGGCCGCCAATGGTGGAGCGTTTATAATCGGGGATGAGCAAGAGGCCAGAATTGGAGGAGCGCAGAGATCTCGGAGGGTATTTCTCAGTAAGAAGCAAAGGAGTTTAAGACAAAGATTTGGCTAATAAATAACACTTTTCACACGCCGAGTTTATACTAATTCGCACTTGCCAGTGCATTTATAAAACTCACTAAAGGGCCATCTGAACTCCTGCGTCCAATTGCAAGTGTTTTTTTTTATTGTGTTATTTGGTCGCTTTGAAATATTTATGAGGAACTTGACATAATCGCAGTCAGCTGCCCGTGGCGAAACATCCTTCAACCACTTTAAAACATTTATGCAAATTAAAAATAAATAAGGTGTAAACTGATGTCTGGAAGGGAAAAATAAGAAAAAAATCGAGTATTGTTTTGAGTCTCTCGGATTTTTTTAAAAAAGGACTTGCATTATCTTGCTTTCCATTTTAACTGTTTCAGTGATTCCCTGGAACTGCGCTGACTATATCGGCTTATTTCAATTTGTGAAGGATTTTTTTTTTTAGAAGATAGACTCGCATTTCTATAGCGTCTTTCACAACCTTGGGACACCCCAAAGCCCTGTACGGCCAATGAAGTACTTTTGGAGTGTAGTCACTGTTGTCGCTGTGCGTGATGTAAATGAAAACTCTTCTAATATCAGGTGCTTTACGGCGCTACCTTTGAGATGAGACGTTAAACCGAGGCCCCGTCTGCCCTCTCAGGTGGACGTAAAAGATCCCTCGGCACTATTTCGAAGAAGAGCAGGGGAGTTATCCCCGGTGTCCTGGGGCCAATATTTGTCCCCCAATCAACATCACCTAAAAACAGATTATCTGGTCATTATCACATTGCTGTTTGTGGGAGCTTGCTGTGCGCAAATTGGCTGCCGCATTTCCTACATTACAACAGTGACTACACTGCAAAAGTACTTCATTGGATGTAAAGTGCTTTGGGACATCCGGTGGTTGTGAAAGGCGCTATAGAAATGCAAGTTTTTCTTTCATATATAGCATGGCGAGTACTGAAGACGTGCCATGAAGGGACTTGGCAGGAATTATACCAAGGACATAACAAACGGTTCTCTGGTGAGAATAGAGTCATACTCTCACTACTCTTCTCTCGGTGGCTGGTCACACTGCTATAACCGCGGAGAAACAATCAGAAGACGACAGTCCTGCGCTATTGCCAACCCTCCCTTTGGATAAACCCGCTCTCCCCTTGAACCAATCAGTAGCTTCTCGCTTGTGTCAGAAAACAGAAAAGTCAAAACCTGCCCCTTTAACTAGCGCCGCCGTGGCTGCAAAAACGCCACCCTGACCCTGTCGGAGATATCGTCCGGCGATAGGCCAGGGGGCGCGAGCAAAGTTTGCGGCCGGGGTGCGACCGGGGCGCTGTGCACGGCGATGACGTCATTGCTGGAGGCGCGGCGCCGCGGGGCGCTACCGGCTACCACGGGGCACTACCGGCTACCGCCGCCGATAACCTCCCGCTGAATTTCGCAGGAGGCATTAGCGGCAACGTGCCCCCGGGGGCGCTAACGGGAAGCGCAAAGCAACTCAATTTTTCCACCCTCACGGATGTTACTAATGCCAACATTAAGCCCATTACTCACAATAGCCAATCTGGATTGCCAAGCGATGAGAGGTGAAGCTCGAATAAATGCTACTTTTACAACCGAGATGTTTTGCCAGAGTCTTTCTTTCTTTCAATCTCAGTACAACGCTTGTGCATACTGAAGATGATATAAGAACTACAGAAGAAGTCACAGGACAAACTGTTCACTGGATTCAAAATAGTCTTTGATTTCCCTCTGAAATGAATTCACATTCAGCATGAGGAATATATTAGACAGATGTTTGTACTGAACAAATAAGCCAGTTACAAACACATCTGTTGCAAGCAGCTCACAGTCTTACTGGGATCCTTCTGACATAACCTCATAAGGGCTCATGACATGACTCATGAAGGTGACGACCCCTTTGAACAAGCCTTTGGTCACCTGTCCTAATATATGTTCACGTGGCTCAGTGTCAAATTTCGTTCGATCACTGCTCCTGTGAAGCGCCTTGGGACGTTTAGCTACTATAAAGACAATGGGCCGTATTTTCCGATCGGAGGCTTCCCGCGTGCGGAAGCCTCCGATCTGGAAAATATCTACGTGCTTACCTGAGGGTTCCCGAGGTGCGTGTAGTTCCGCTCCTGGGCCTCTCCAACTCCAAGTGCGCAGGACCCACGTATCCCAGGGGCGCAGGCGGTTCGCAAGCGTCCCTGGGATCACGTGGGCCATGGGGAGCCAATCAAAGAAGGGAATCTCCCTTCATACACTTGACAGATAGGCCTGTCAAATATATGAATGGAGATCACCCCCCAAAAACACTTCAAAACATTAAATAAATTTTACAAAAGCATCACATTTTTAAAATTAGTTGAAATTACAATAAATTAAATATTTTAAACAAAAATTTAATTTTTAAAAAAAATAATTAAAGTTTTTTACAGGGCTAAAAATAAACGTAACTTTTTTTTAAAAGTATTTTTAAGTTATAAATGACTGAAAACATTTTTTTTCTTTTTTACTTTTTTTCAACTCTTATCCTGGTAAAAGCAGGCCTTACGCAGGCTTTTACCAGGCGTAAGAATTCGAAAGATTTTCTGCGGGTGGAGGGGCTCCAGAAAGCGGAACTATCCTCACGCAGAGGTCCTTCTCCAGGGCAGGCGTCCGATCTTTCAGGAGCATTCTTGACCGATCGGAAATGCCGGTTTTCAGCGCATGCCTGAAACCGGCGTTTCCAATGTCCCTACGGGTGGGTACACAGTGCGTACAAACCCGCAGGGATCGAAATATCCGGGCCGTTATATAAATGCATGTTGTTGTTGTTGTTGTTGTTGTTATCAGGATTTTACTTCTTCTTCCGTCTGGTTGTAGCAAAGCAAATCAAATGTCAATATCCA
>CM059426.1:209863296-210065796 GCA_030390025.1 Squalus acanthias | reverse complement strand
CGGGAAGCGTTAGCGGCGCCGCGCCCGGGCGCTAGGAGCGTTGCGCCCTGTTAGCAACCCCCTCGGGGCGCTAACGGGAGGCGCAAACCAACCCAATTTTTCCCGCTAAGGAGGAAATAAAGGATCGGTAAATAATGGGGCCGTTGACCTCCCGATCTCTCCAGCCCTCTCCTTCGAGGTGTTGCAGCAGTTTCGGTGATCGGGTAGTCTGCCCCGCCGGATTGCGCACCCCCGCTGAGCATTGGCAATGCGCCTATTCGATGTTAACGAGCCCCATCACATCGATCAAGCTTCCCGATGTCGTCAGCGGGCAGGCGGAACGGACCCGATTTACCCTGAAGGTGAAAACCAGCACCCAACCCCACCCGAAGAGAAAGAGAGACTTGCCTTTCTATAGCGCCTTTCACGACCACCGGATGTACTTCACAGCCAATGAAGTACTTTTGAAGTGTAGTCACTGTTGTAATGTAGGAAACACGGCAGCCAATTTGTACACAGCAAGCTCCCACAAACAGCAATGTGATAATGACCAGATAATCAGTTTTAGTGATGTTGATTGAGGGATAAATATCGGCCCCAGGACACCGGGGAGAACTCCCCCTGCTCTTCTTTGATATAGTGCCATGGGATCTTTTACGTCCACCTGAGAGAGCAGACCTCCGTTTAACATCTCATCCAAAAGACAGCACCTCCGACAGTGCAGCACTCCCTCAGCACTGCACTGGAGTGTCAGCCTAGCTTTATGTGCTCAAGTCTCTGGAGTGGGACTATGAACCACAACTTTCTGACTCAGAGGCGAGAGTGCTGCCCACTGAGCCAGGGCTGACACGGCTAAAAAATGGCAATGGGACCTTCTCACGCTTTGATAAAAAGATGCCAATCGTTACACGCCTGGACAACCAGTAACAGCTGTTCAGATGCTGGGTAAGAGCTTCATACATTGGTTTACAAAAAGCAAACAAATCTACCAATAATCATAATTATATAAATAATAATCCTGGTAATTTTCATGATGATCTTGTAATAGATCCTGCTAAAGGTGAGACGTCTTCCTGCTGCCCTACAGTACGGTAAAGGTGCTGTTACAATAGGGATAGAAATGGGTTCGCATGACGCCCATTCTTTGGGCGTAAAATGGGCTCAAGCCATGCCCATTTAGGAGTGGGACAGCCTGCCCAAAACAGGCGTTGGGCCCCTTAAATATGTAAATTAGGGGCCTAACGCCTATTGAAGGTCCCCCAATCGAGAAGTTAGTCAACAATGAGCTGGGCAAACGCTGGGCCTGTCCCGCTCAGGATTCTGGGCGGCAACCGCAGTTTGCTAAAATGTTATTTCTGTATTGAAAGGCCCATCCTGTGGAGCCAGGATGAGCTGGAGTCGCTCCTCCCACTGCACAGCAATCCCGATTGACAACAGCCCGTTCCCCCCAGTCCCATAGCACGCCTCAACCCCTCCTCCCCCCGGGACTTGCCCGAGAGCCTCTGCTGGCGAGGTAGGCAGCCCGACATTGATCGCTTCGCTCGGGTGAGCTTGCCGTGGAGGATCAACTTCCCATAGATTCTCTGGAACCAATAAAAAAGAAACTTCAGCTCACGGAGTGTTATGAATTTCGATATGCCTATTCTTTGTGTGAAGCCCTTTACATAGAAACATAGAAGATAGGAGCAGGAGTAGGCCATTCGGCCCCTCGAGCCTGCTCCGCCATTCGATGAGATCATGGCTGATCATCCAAACTCAGTACCCTGTACCTGCTTTCTCCCCATATCCCTTGATCCCTTTAGCTTTAAGAAATATATCTAACTCATTCTTCAATATATTTAATGACTTGGCCTCAACTACCTTCTGTGGTAGAGAATTCCACAGGTTCACCACTCTCTGGGTGAAGAAATTCTTCCTCATTTCTGTCCTAAATGGCTTACCCCTTATCCTTAGATTATGACCCCTGGTTCTGGACTCTCCGACCATCGGGAACATTCTTCCTGCATCTAGTTTGTCCAGACCTGTCAGAATTTTATATGTTTCGAAGACCTGTCAGAATTTTATATGTTTCGAACTGGTGCTGTGCACACCGGTTGCCAGATGCACTTGTCATTGCAACTATAGCCAACGCCCCAAGTGTCCCCATTTAAACAAAGTATTCTTTGCCATTGGCATCACTGCAGCTGGGCCATCTACTCTCACTAAAATGAAAACAGAAAATGCTGTAAACACTCAGCGGGTCAGGCAGCGTCTCTCCACAGAGCAGCTGTAAACGGAACAGAATTACAGAGGGAGGGCGGCGCATCTGTGGAAGAGAAAGAGAGTTAACCTTTCATCAGAAGTTAAGAGATTTAACAGTTTTTAAGCAAGTACAGAGCCAGGGAAAAGTGGGAGGAAAGAACAAAAGTGAAGATCAGGAATAGGGTGGAAGGCAGGAGTGATTAAATGATGAAAGGGATGATAGTGCAAGTCCCCCCGAGCCTGATCCGCCATTCAATAAGATCATGGCTGATCTTCTACCTCAACTCCACTATCCTGCCCTATCCCCATATCCCTTGATTCCCCTTAGTGTCCAAAACTCTATCGATCTCAGTCTTGAATATACTCAACGACTGAGCCTCCACAGCCCTCTGAGGTAGAGAATTCCAAAGATTCACAACCCTCTGAGTGAAGAAATTCCTCCTCATCTCAGTCCTAAATGGCCGACCCCTTATCCTGAGACTGTGCCCCCTAGTTCTAGACTCTCCAGCCAGGGGGAAACAACCTCTCAGCATCTACCCTGTCAAGCCCTCTAAGAATGTTATACTTTTCATTGAGATCACCTCTCATTTTTCTAAACTCGAGGGAATATAGGCCTAGACTACTCAATCTCTCCTCATAGGACAACACCCCCATCCCAGGAACCAGTCTGGTGAATCTTCGTTGCACTCCCTCTAAGGCAAGTATATCCTTCCTTCGGTAAGGAGACCAAAACTGTACACAGTACTCCAGCAATAATTGCGGCAAGACTTCCTTACTCTTGTACTCCAACCCCCCTTGCAATAAAGGCGCTATATTCTTTACGTGTATTTGGGCCAGGAACTTGTCACGTAGAGCAGCAGTATTGTCGCCCCGCCGTCAGAGATGTCTTGGAGTTCTGAAGCCCTCTACTTGAACTCTTTCCAGCTCCTGCTGGTAGGAGAGTCAGCATTTTGCACTTTCTGCCACCTCCTCCCTACCGCGCTGGCCATCAGCCCTTTACAACGTGTCCCTCCTCTTCCTGGTCTCCTTGCAGGAGGGCACCCAGCACCTGGCCAGCAAACCTGGCCTCCTTCGCTCTGATGCATCTCCGTTCCTCGGCAATGTACAGCTGCCCGGGCCCCACTAAATACCAATCCAGCTGTTTTAAATAACACCTAATTGCAGTTCACAACTGATTATGAAGATTATTGTATCTTCCGCTTGATTGGCTGGCCCGCTGTTTGGAGATTAAAGTGCTTGTTTTAGCGCACCCCCTGAAAGCAGTAAAATGGTGAGTTGAGCAGCTTTTCTTTGTTGCCCTCAAATGGCCCACAGTAACCTTCAGTTAACCCCTTCAGCTGTGCACTAACAGCAATCTCTATTCTTGCAGCTCGCATTCAGTACCCAGATCTTTCCCGTGTGTAAAATAGGCAACAAATCATTCTGTTTGACGGTATATTTCAATTATATTTGTGCAAATTCTAATCGCAAATATATTTGCTTTCTCATTGTAACGTGCTTTTTGTATGGCTCCCCAAGATTTAATTACAGAGAGTCCAGTCGTCAAGCAAATAGTTTCCTTAATATTTAAATCATTCTCTTTGTAGCAGCGATGTGCATTTTCATCTGCTGATTGCAATATTTTCACTCCAGTGAAGATATATAAAAGTTAATACACGACGACGAAAAGATTGATTTTGACTCCACGTGTGAGACAGAGCACACACTGTAACCCATGAAGGCCGTAGATTTGGGTAGTTTATACATATCTTTGGCACAAGGATCGGAAAATAATGAAGACTAGGAGTCATAGACCTGGAGCACTGTGAGCAGTTCTGGGCACCACACCTTAGGAATGATATATTGGCCTTGGAGGGAGTGCAGCGTAGGTTTACCAGAATGGATACATGGACTCCAAGGGTTAAATTACAAGGAGAGATTACACAAATTAGGGTTGTATTCCCTGGAATTTAGAAGTTTAAGGGGTGATTTGATTGAAGTTTTCAAGATATTAAGGGGAACTGATAGGGTAGATCGAGAGAAACTATTTCCGCTGGTTGGGGAGTCTAGGACTAGGGGGCATAGTCTAAAAATTAGAGCCAGACCTTTCAGGAGTGAAGTTAAGAAACACTTCTACACACAAAGGGTGGTAGAAGTTTGGAACCCTCTTCCGCAAACGGCGATTGATGCTAGATCAATTGTTAATGTTAAATCTGAGATTGATAGCTTTTTGTTAACCAAAGATATTAAGGGATATGGGACAAAGGCTGGGTATATGGAGTTAGGTCACAGATCAGTCATGATTCCATTGAATGGCGGAACAAGCTCGAGGGGCTGAATGGCCTCCTCCTGTTCCTAGAAAAGTCAGTTAAAAATAACTAAAAGGAGCATGAGAAAGGCTAAGAGGGAAATAGGAAGGTGAATTGTGAATAGTGGCAACAGGCATCTAAATATCTATATATATATTGAAGTAGTTGGTGTATTAAGAACATAAGAAAGAGGAGCAGGAGTAGGCCACTCGGCCCTTCGAGCCTGCTCCGCCATTCAATAAGATCATGGCTGTGATCTTCTACCTCAACCCCACCTTCCTGCACTATCCCCAAATCCCTTGATTGCCTTAGTTTTTTTAATTCGTTCATGGGATGTGGGTGTCGCTGGCAAGGCCAGCATTTATTGCCCATCCCTAAATGCCCTCGAGAAGGTGGTGGTGAGCCGCCTTCTTGAACCGCTGCAGTCCGTATGGTGAAGGTGCTCCCACAGTGCTATTAGGGAGTTCCAGGATTTTGACCCAGCGACGATGAAGGATCGACGATATATTTCCAAGCCAGGATGGTGTGTGACTTGGAGGGGAACCTGCAGGTGATGGTGTTCCCATGCGCCTGCTGCCTTGTCCTTCTAGGTGGCAGAGGTTGCAGGTTTGGGAGGTGCTGCCGAAGAAGCCTTGGCGAGTTGCTGCAGCGCATCTTGGGATAAAGACCAGCATGATAATGTAAAGGGAAATTTGGGTGTATTAGAAGTGGAAAGTGCTTTAATACAAAGGACACCCTTCATTGTGCTGTGGTAAGTGGGACAGGCAAAGGACCAACTGAGCAGCCAAAAACTAGCATCCATGAGGTGCTGTAGGCCATCAGCGGTAGAATTGTATACCATCACTCATGGTTCGGCACATCGCTCACTCCTCCATCACCATCAAGCTGGAAGATCAGCTCTGGTTCAATGGGCAGTGTAGCAAGGCATGCCAGGATCAGTATCAAGGCATCCTTTAGAACGAGGCATCAGCCTAGTACAGGTCAGTGATATCTGCTTACTAAACCCTGAAATCATCAAACTGTCGACAGAGCGAAGTGGTCCCACGGCTGACAGAACAGTCTACTGCTCTGTGGCCTTACCACATCCAGTCAAGAATGATGGTGGAAAATCAAGCAACTAATGGGAGGAGGAGGAGGTTCCACGAAAATCCCCATCTTCAAGTGTGGCGGAGCCCAGAACGTGAGTACAAGAGACAAGGCTGAAGTGTTTACTTGCGTCTTACAGCCAGAAGTGCCACATGGACAAGTCCACTTGGCCTCCTCCTGAGGCCCGTACCATCATAGATGGTCCGGCCAAATCAGCTTACTCCATGTGAGGCTAAAAAGCAGCTGAGTACGCTGGATACAGTGAAGTCTACTGGCCCTGACAATATCAAGCCTATAGTGATAAAGACCTGTGTGCATCGGAACTAGCCATCTCCCCAGCCATCTACTGCAGCGCTGCTCTAACACTGGCATCTATCCGCCAATGTGGAAAGTTTCCAAGGTTCATTCTGTCCACACAATGAAGTACGAATCCAACTTGGCCAAATACTATGAATGCAGCCTGAATTTGGAGTCAGGTTGGGTCCTGACAGGCGATTGACACTCCACAATATTAACACCAATGCTAACCTTGCAATCTTGTAACGTCAATGTACTGAGGGAGTTATGGACCGGTTATTCTTTAACATTAGTAGCAGGGAAAATGCTGGATATTATTTTGCAGGACATTGCCAGCATTTGTTTAAAGAGTTAAAAGGTGACAAGCAATAATAATTATGGTTATAGAGGAGCAACTGGTCATGCCTTTCAGGAGATGACTAAGTTACGGCTAATGGGTATGTAGTTAATATCACCTACTGGAAGTTTCCAGAACAGGTTTGAGAAGATTTTGGAATGGATAATTTCAAAAGTAGATTTAGACAGATTGGATGCAGGGAGGATGTTTCCCCTGGCTGGGAGGGTCTAGAACGAGGGGTCACAGTCTCAGGATACGGGGTAGGACATTTAGGACTGAGATGAGGAGAAATTTCTTCACTCGGAGGGTGGTGAACCTGTGGAATTCTCTAGCACAGAAGGCTGTGGAGGCCAAGTCACTGAATATATTTAAGAAGGAGATAGATAGATTTCTAGACACAAAAGGGGTCTGGGGAGAGAGCGGGAACATGGTATTGAGATAGAGGATCAGCCATGATCATATTGAATGGCGGAGCAGGCTCAAAGGGCCGAATGGCCGACTCCTGCTCCTATTTTTCTATGTTTCTATGTTTCTTCTCGGCGCACGGATTAAATGCAAAGTTAGTTGCAATGATTGAACCTCGGCTTGGCAAGAATAATCAGGAAGTGATGATAAACGCTGGAGTGTTGACTGGAGAATGATTTGCGGGGATCGATTCCAGGTACTCCATTGTTCACACTGTTTATGAACAACGTAGAGAAGGTCACTTCTATTTCGAGCAGATCTGCCGGCAACAAAATGCTGTCTGGCTGGGTGACTAGAATAAAAGAGTTCGGTTACTTTAAAGGGATCTTCTCTTAGAAAAGTGAAGGCTGAGGGGTGACCTAATAAAGGGCTTTTAAAATTAAGGGTGTTTGATGGGGTAGACCGAGAGAGAGAAGATGTTTCCACTTGTGGGGGGAGGGGAGTCCAAAACTGGGGGTCATAAATATATGATAGCCACCAATAAAATCCAATAAAGATTTCAGGAGCAACCTCTTTACTCAGAGAGTGGCGAGAATGTGGAAGTCGCTACCACAGGGAATGGTTGAGGCGAATGCCGTAGGTGCATTTAAGGGGAAGCTGGATAAACACATGAGGGAGAAAGGAATAGTTGGATAGGTTGCTAGGGTGAGATGAAGAGGAGTGGGGAGGAGGCTCGTGTGGAGCATAAACACCAGCACGGACCAGTTGGGCCGAATGTCCTATTTCTGTGCTGTACATTTTATGTAATTCTATATAATTCTACGTAAGTTCTATCTAATGAATGGAAGATGAAATTTAGCGGTAAGTTTTGGGAGATTCAGTCCCACTAGCAGGGACTCACCCACAGCTAGCGGAGATGTTGTGCCTGTAATTGTCCATTGCAGGCATCGAGCAGAGCAATGTGTGGGTCAGGGTGGCGGGGCATGGGGGGGGGGGGAGGGGTGGGGGCGGAGAGTGTAACCCTTTAGGGTAAATCATTTTCATGCTTTAGATATAGAAATCTAAACTTTGAAACAAGATCAAAGGTTTCTCTAAAGAAAAGGACTTGGGAGATCTGTTTTTTTTTAACAGTCTGTGACTACCAAATTGGACAAGGAGAGTTGGCCAAATATTTAAGTGAGACTCAATTGTCATGAATGTTGATTCTAGAGCAAAGGACTTGTCACCCAGAAACTAGGCTTGGTAAAAATTTTGTCCAGTGACTTGAGTGTGTGCAATGGAGAGCTCCAGCAGATCATGCCTTTGAACTTCATGGGGCACTGACACCAGTACTGGGGAAAGAGGGAGCTGTTCCGTCGAGACGGGCTTCACTTAAACCGGGTTGGGACCAGCATCCTGGTGAATTGAATAACTAGGGCTGTAGATAGGGCTTTAAACTAAAAAAGGGCGGGGGGGAGGGGTCAGGTGAGGGGAAATTTAGAAATCTGAAGAGAAAGGTCAAGGCAATAGAGCAGTGTAGTGATTTGGGTAAAAATAAGTAGATTGTGACAGGAAGGGACAGAGAGTTTAACGGTAGCAATGCAACGGAGAATAAGGTCAAAGCAGGGAATAATGGTAAAAAATTTAAATTAAAGGCTCTTTATTTGAATGCATGAAGCATTCATAACAAGATAGATGAACTAGTGGCACAAATAGAGATAAATGAGTTTGATCTAATAGCCATTACAGAGGCGTGGTTGCAAGGTGACCAAGGTTGGGAACTAAATGTTCCAGGGTACTTGATGTTTCAGAAAGACAGGCATAATGTAAAAGGAGGGGGTATAGCCCTAATAATAAAGGATGACATAAGGATAGTAGAGAGAAAGGATCTTGGCTTGGAAGATCAGGAAGTAGAATCAGTATGGGTGGAGATAATGAATAACAAGGGGCAGAAAACACTAGTGGGAGTAGTATATAGGCCCCCTAACAGTAGCTATACCGTTGGACAGAATATTAATCAAGAAATAGTAGGAGCTTGTAACAAAGATAATGCAATAATTGGGGGAGGGGGACTTTAATCTTCATATAGACTGGACAAATCAAATTGGCAAAGGTAGTCTGGAGGATGAGTTCATGGAATGCATTCGGGACAATTTCCTAAAACAATACGTCATGGAACCAATCAGGGAACAGGCTATTTTAGATCTTGTATTGTGTAATGAGACAGGGTTAATTAGCAATCTCATAGTAAAGGATCCTCTGGGGCAGAGTGATCATAATATGATAGAATTTCACGTTAAGTTTGAGAGTGACTTGCCTAAGTCCGAAACTAGAGTCTTAAACTTAAATAAAGCCAATTACATAGGTATGAGGGGCGAGTTGGCTAAGGTAGATTGGAAAAATAGATTAAAAGGTATGGCAGTAGATAAGCAGTGGCTAACATTTAAAGAAATATTTCATAATTCTCAACAAAAATACATTCCATTGAGAAACAAAAACTCCACAGGAAAAGTGATCCATCCGTGGCTAACTAAAGAAGTTAAGGATAGCATTAGATTGAAAGAAGAAGCTCATAATGTTCCAAAGAATAATAGTAAGCCGGAGGATTGGGAGAGTTTCAGAAACCAGCAAAGGATGACCAAATAATTGATAAAAAGGGAAATAATAGAATATGAGAGAAAACTAGCAAGAAATATAAAAACAGATTGTAAGGGCTTCTACAAGTATGTAAAAAGGAAGAGAGTAGCAAAAGTAAATGTTGGTCCCTTAGAGGCTGAGACAGGAGAAATTATTATGGGGAATAAGGAAATGGCAGAAATGTTAAACAAATATTTTGTATCTGTCTTCACAGTAGAAGACACAAAAAGCATACCAAAAATGGTGGGGAACCAAGGGTCTAATGAGGGTGAGGAATCATAGAAAGTTGCAGCACGGAAGGAGGCCATTTCGGCCCATCGTGTCCGCGCCGGCCAACAAAGAGCTATCCAGCCTAATCCCACTTCCCAGCTCTTGGTCCGTAGCCCTGCAGGTTAGAGCATCCCAAGTGCACATCCAAGTACTTTTTAAATGTGCTTATGGTTCCTGCCTCTACCACCCTTTCAGGCAGTGAGTTCCAGACCCCCACAACCCTCTGGGTGAAGAAATTTCCCCTGAAATCCCCTCTAAACCTTCCCCCAATTACATTAAATCTGTGCCCCCTGGTTTTTGACCCCTCTGCTAAGGGAAATAGGTCCTTTCTATCCACTTTATCTATGCCCCTCATAATTTTATACACCTCAATAAGGTCTCCCCTCAGCCTCCTCTGTTCCAAGGAAAACAAACCCAGCCTATCCAGTCTTTCCTCATAGCTAAGATTCTCTACTCCCGGCAACATCCTTGTAAATCTCCTCTGCACCGTCTCCAGTGCAATCACATCTTTCCTGTAATGTGGTGACCAGAACTGCACGCAGTACTCTAGCTGAGGCCTAACTAGTGTTTTATACAGTTGAAACATAACCCCCCTGCTCTTGTATTCTATGCCACAGCTAATAAAGGCAAGCATTCCGTATGCCTTCTTAACCACCTTATCTACTTGGCCTGCTACCTTCAGGGATCTGTGGACATGCACTCCAAGGTCCCTTTGTTCCTCTACACTACTCAGTGTCCTACCATTTAATGTGTATTCCCTTTCCTTGTTAGCCCTCCCAAAATGCATTATCTCACACTTCTTCAGATTGAATTCCATTTGCCACTGTTCTGCCCACCTGACCAATTTATTGAAACCTTCCTGCAGTCTACAGCTTCCTTCTTCAGTATCAACCACACAGCCGATTTTAGTATCATCTGCAAACTTTTTAATCATACCCCCTATATTCAAGTCAAGATCGTTGATATATACCACAAAAAGCAAGGGGCTTTGAAGTGTTTGTGTGGCCTCACCTGAATGGGAGAAGTGACAGATCACTTCTGTACCCTCACCTACAGCTGCCATCTGTTTCATCCTAAGGAGTCATTGGAGAACCTGGATGCAAGGGCTCACCTTTATACAGTGATTGTCAGTGTTTGACAGCACCTCAATGCTGTCAAACACTGTCAAATCATCTGTCAAAAATTTATGGCTCATGTGCCTTTAATAAAACCGGCAGATGAAGCGTCATCAACTGACGTCATCTGACACCGGCTTTCCCTTAATTGGCCAGCAAGCCCGCAGGGCGGGCTTAACAAGGTCAATTGAGAAAATAGCTTCTGTGTGTCAGACATCGCTGGGGGCGGACTAGAACCCGGAAGGTAGCAGTCCCGGTAAAATCCAGCCCAAAGAGTCTGCAAAGGGATATAGATAGACTAAGTGAGTGGGCAGTAAGGTGGCAGATGGAGTATAATGTAGAGAAATGTGAGGTTATTCACTTTGGTAGGAAGAATAGAAAAACAGAATATTTTTTAAATGGTGAGAAACTTTTAAATGTTGGTGTTCAGAGAGATTTGGGTGTCCTCGTGCAAGAAACACAGAAAGCTAGCATGCAGGTACAGCAAGCAATAAGGAAGGCAATGGCATGTTGGCCTTTATTGCAAGAAAGTTGGGGTATTAGAGTAAAGAAGTCTTGCTACAATTGTACAGTGCCTTGATGAGACCACACTTGGAGTACTGTGCACAGTTTTGGTCTCCTTATCTAGGGAAGGGTATACTTACCTTGGAGGCGGTGCAAGAAAGGTTCACTAGATTGATTCCTGGGATGAGAGGGTTGTCCTATGATGAGAGATTGTGTAGAATTGGCCTATACTCTCTGGAGTTTAGAAGAATGAGAGGTGATCTCTTTGAAACATACAAGATTCTGAAGGGGATTGACAGGGTAGATGCTGAGAGGTTGTTTCCCCTGGCTGGAGTGTCTCGAACTAGGGGGCATAGTCTCAGGATAATGGGTAGGCCTTTTAAGACTGAGGAGGAATTTCTTCACTCAGAGGGTGGTGAATCTTTGGAATTCTCTGCCCCAGAGGGCTGTGAATGCTGAGTGTTTGAGTATATTTAAGGCTGAGATCGATAGATTTTTGGACTCTCGGGGAATCAAGGGATATGGAGATCGGGCGAGAAAGTGGAGTTGAGGTCGTTGATCAGCCATGATCTTATTGAATGGTGGAGCAGGCTCGAGGGGCCATATGGCCGACTCCCGCTCCTAATTCTTGTGTTCTTATGTTCTTAACTTGCCAACTGATTCTACCCATATACCGAATGGTTCCATTGACAAGACCCCATTGTCAACTGCTGGGGGTGCTTTGTGGTGGGCTCTGAAGAAGCATTTCTAATGTCACATAGGACAATGCTCATGTCTTTATTCACTTCTAGAAAAAATTGACCTTGTCACCTATTTAAAGTATTTGAACAACACAATAATGGAACAGAAATCATCAATACCACTTGCAATATATTAGATACTTTAGAAAGTGCAGTGTGCTCGTAAAAAAGAAAGAACTTGGATTTATATAGTGACGTAGTATGTCCTCGAGCTACCCCGAAGTGCTTCACAGCCAATGAATTACTTTTAAAATGTAGTCACTATTGGTGTGTTGGCAAATGTGCAGTCAATTTGAATGCAAGGAGGTCCCATAAACAGTAAGTGAGATTAATGGCCAGTTAACCTGTTTTTGATGCCATTGTTTGAGGGAGAAATGTTGGCAAGACATTGGGAGTATTCCCTGTTCCTTTGAACAGTACCGTGGGATCTTTTATGTCCACTGAATACTTTAATAGACTAGTTTTATATTACAATTGATGTTCAGCAGGGATTTCTGCTGTTACTAGCTTTGTTCAATATCTATCTTCGGCATGTAATGATTGAAGTCCTAATGAAATGTAGATGGCTATGAATATCTTTTGGCAACAGCTTGAAACTTGCTGACAACATTGATCTAGTAGCAGAGGCAGAATGCACGACTCTCTCCGATAGGATGAATGCTACGTTTTAGGCAGGAGGGATTTTAGACTGAAGTGTAGGAGGAATAAAACAAAGTCAATGCTGATCGGTCGAACCCAATGGAATGACAGTCAGAGGCAAAACATTTGTAATCTTATCGAGACACCTACCCGACAGTGGAGAATAAATTGAGCACATCAAGTGCTTCAAGGTACCTGGGTCCCGAGTAACAAATGGTTGAAAGACATCAGCACGCAAACAGCTGTGGCATTGAAAGCGGCAAAGAAAGTATATGGTGATTCTGGGCCAATAAACCGATGCCAATCACTGTCAATATATTCCCGCTGCATGCTTTGCTAGTGCCAGGACCAAGGCTGATGTTATTGATCTTGTAACAGATCTAGCAGGAACGAACATTCTGAGTTTCCGATTGTGTTTCTGCTTTGAAGCCCAGCGAATTAGAGAATGTCTGAAGTCAGAGCCAAAGATGATCCTGATACGGCACATCCTAGACATCCAATGAACACAGATGTAGCCCTCATTATACTTCCAAGGAATGCAGATGCCAAGCCACCACTGTGCTGGCAGGGAATCAATAGACATATGCCCACTAACTCTGCCAGGGAAAATAAACTGATGGCCCTCACCCCTTCACTCAGCCACCAGTAGCCGGGCATGGGGATTAGATCCTATTGTCCCTGTTCTCTCCAGGCTAGATGTTCAGGTATCTATCTGGCTACCAGGTAAAGTGGTCAGTCTCCCATGGCAGTGTGGTGCCAAGGTCAAGTGTGCAGTCTTCAGATGAAGTGGGGTTAAAGGGCAAGGGATAATTGGAGTAGGGCACACAGACATAACTCAGTCCTCATTTTAAAGTCATACATTCTGTCTTGATTTTATGTAATATTTGATTTGATGTGATTATTTATTATCTTACTACAGGAAACTTTCGTTTATCCGGCACCCAAATATCCGGAATTCTCGCTTAACCGGCAAAAATCATCCTCCGAAAACTCCTCTCAAATAACCGGCAATGTTGCCGAGTCGCAGTCGAGTCTCCGCGAACGCCGAGTGCTCCGAAAACTCCTCTCAAATAACCGGCAATGTTGCCAATCCCGAGTCCGAGTCCGAGTCCGCGAACGCCGATTTAGTCAGTAGAGGTACTTTTCAAAAGTGCCACTACTCGGCCTCCTGGCGCTGTCGGAAGTCCGAAACACTACAGTAGCAGGAGTTGATTCTCCCGTGCTGCCTGGAGTCTCTTTGTTAAAAATAGCCTCGGTAGATATAACTCTCCGTTATCCGGTACTTTCGATAAACCGGCACCACGCCGGTCCCGTCGATGCCGGATAAACGAAAGTTTCCTATATATTAAAAATCATAGGTCTGCACGCACTTCCTGTCAACTTTTCCCATTGTGAATTTCTATTTTCACCTTAATGTGAAACTGTCTGATCAGGCTTGCTGATCTGGGATTATACCTTCCCACCAGTGATGGTGCTGTCATACCTCTGTTTCGCATCTCCCAGCTCTGTCGCCTGCACTGCAATAGAAACTCTTCTGCTGTAGTCAACTCTACTTCCCAAATGACCATCCGTTTTGCTATCTAACTGTTAATAATACAAAATCTGGAGCCTGCAATTTGCGAACGTTTTCTAACTTGCTGAGTTTGCTCACTAAACAACAATTACACTCTGGGGCTGTGTTTACTTAACAATAATTAGCTCTTGTGACCTCAAAAGGACATCGATCCACCTTAGCAGCAGAATAATATATTATACATTACATGTACTTTCTTGGCTGTAAAGTGCTTTGGAGCGACCTGTGAAAGACACTATACAAATGCAAGTTCTTTCTTTCTTTCTTTCTCTCTTTCTTTATTTCTCTCTCTCTTTCTGTATTTCTCCTTCTTTCTTTCTCTCTTTCTTTCTGTATTTCTCTCTTTCTTTCTGTATTTCTCTCTTTCACTTTCTTTCTGTATTTCTCTGTTTATTTCTCTTTCTCTCTTTCTCTCTTTCTGTATTTCTCTCTCTCTTTATTTCTCTTTCTCTTTCTCTCTTTCTGTATTTCTCTCTCTATTTCTCTTTCTCTCTTTCTCTCTTTCTGTATTTCTCGCTCTCTCTTTATTTCTCTTTCTCTCTTTCTCTCTTTCTGTATTTCTCTCTTTCTGCATTTCTTTCTGCATTTCTTTCTGTATTTCTTTCTTTCCTTATAAAGCTGTGTATGGTCCAACTTACTGTGAACAATGTCATGGGACATCGACTGACGTATGTTTATAAATCTTGCGTCTAGTGCGTGTCCTTCACACTTTATCGAAGACGCCACTTGAGTTAATCAAGTACAAGTGCGACGCCGACTTTGCGCTTCATGTGTGTTGCTCAATGTATGACAGCCAAAAATGTGACGCATGAAGTCGGAATTTTTAATGGAAAAAGTTGACACCAAAGCGTGACATAAGCGTCACAACAGGAAGAAAGAGGAAGCCTAGTGCTCTCTGATCCTGCTTCGATCTGTCCACGAGGAAAGTACTGTAGCTGTTCCTCCTGGATTTTGGGAGCCTCAGTGACCGCCCTGATAGTACGGTGGACTGCAAACTGTAAGACGATGCCACCTGCAGAAGCCATGAAGGAGCCTGTTGCATAACAGTTAAGGGCTATGGTGCCCTTGACAGCCACAGGCAGTGCTGTCTATGATGCCCTGGTGCGCGTTGTGGCTACAGCAGGATACATAGCTCAGTGACAGCCTCCTTGGTTCCTCTCACATTGCCCCTCAGTGAAGATGAGGTAGGGAAGTGCTTCCTGAAGACCCTCTATGGGTATGGCCTCTTGCACCATGCCCCCCCCCCCAACTCCCTCTTTTGCGAGCCACTCCTGCTCTTCCATTCTGCTACCCCCCCCAATCCCCATCCTCCAACCCCAAAGGCAGCCCTATCAGCCCACCCATGACAGCAGTGCAGCTACAGTGGTGAAGGCAACCCACATACAGTACAGCACCAGCAAAATATTCTTCTCAGCAGTCAGAATAAGTTTTATAAGTCAGAAAACTTGCCAAACAATGCCCAGAAGTTAACCAGCAGTAAGAGACAAGAGCAGCAATAGGTGCGAGGTGGAAAGACAAGGCACCTGAAGTACTCAGACGGCATTGGTGAGACTTCTTCTTTGTCTAGGGGCAGAAATGTCCAGAAAATAAAAAGGTCCTGGCAGAAACGATGACCTCCCAGAAAGACATAGGGCTGGATTTTCATAGGGCCATGGAGGCGGGTTTGGTAAGCTGCAGGTCCACTATTACAACGGAGATGTGATGAAGGTAGTAGTAGTATTAGGTCTGAAAGTTGCCTCTGATGCTGCTGCATTGAATGTCTTCAGAGACTGCCTGGCCTTTGCTGTGAGAGGACCTGGATGCAAAAAAAATTCTCTCTCTCTCTCTCTCTCTCTCTCTCTCTCTCTCTCTCTCTGATGCTGCTCATTTTGCATCCAGGTCCTCTCACAGCAAAGGCCAGGCAGTCTCTGAGACCAAGCAGTCTCTGACCTGCAATGCAGCAGCAATGATGACATTATCAGAGGCGACTTTCAGACTGAAACCACTAATTGGTTCATGGGTTCCCACATGCTGGAACTCAATTGCCCAATTAGGTGAAAATTGCATCAATCTCCCACATCCAATTGCAGTCGGGTGGATAACACGAAAAGTGGATGACACGACCCCAACCCGCCCCAGTATCAAAATCCAGCCCATAGCTTCTGACGTTGAACCATTCGTTCCAAATGATTAAATGGTGGACACCCTCAAAAGGTCAGATCTAAACGTGACTTGCACAATTTGACCAACAAAGTTCAAAGGTCGAGCGGATTTCTTTCTCCAAAGGTTTGTTTTGGTCACTTTTTAGTCCATTCCAAAAACATCTTTATAGGTATTTATCTGCAGAGCAGTGTTTACACAGTCGACTGCTGGGCAGATGATCAACATTTAAGTCAGACCCGAAAAGACAAGGAAATAAATTAAACAAACAGTATTAATGATAGCAATTTATCAATTTAAGGCTGCAGAAATAACTTTGAATGTATTGCTGTGTCCTTAATCAGCAATGAATGATACAACATTTAGCTGTCTGGTTACCTTGATTAAAAATCCATCTATTTAAAGTAACCACTGTTTCTTATAAGTATCCAGCCTTCTGTTTCATTGAAAAGGACTGGGATTGGGATTGAGAAAGACACCTGTAGAAGATGATATCCCCAGAATTGCGGTTAAAAATGATAGCTCTGTGCAATAAATAATGCAAGCAAGAATGGAGCAGCCATTCCTGTTTAAAATATTCATTGTGATTAGGTTTTTTGTGTCTGACTAAGATCTGGACCGGGGTTCATGGTCCATTCACACTTGCATTTTAATCATTTCAGAGCGTTTTGAGTTCGTGTCAGCCTGTCACTTTAATTAATAACAGTATGCAGGAATAGAGGAACAACATGTCTCTCTGTGCATAAATTTCCCTGTCATATTGCAGAGCTGTGCGAGCAGTTGGCAGCTGCGACTAAATGGATGAGTGCTTCTTTTTTTGAAATTACTTACTTGGAGGATGGAGAGTCCAACTCATGGCTGTAAGATTGCTCGATTCATTTAAGATAACACATTCTCTAAATATGAGATAGGGCATAGATTTGCACTCCATTAGCCTTAACACAGAGGTGTCTAACTGTTGCCCTCAGTCCTAAAAAGTGGCTCTGGGGTCCCCAGCATCGAAGCTTTGACCACGCTCGATCAGCTCCGATGGAAGGGTCACATTGTCCGCATGCCCAATACGAGACTCCCAAAACAAGCGCTCTACTCGGAGCTCTGACACAGCAAAAGAGCCCCAGGTGGGCAGAGGAAACGTTTCAAGGACACCCTCAAAGCCTCCTTGAAAAAGTGCAACATCCCCACCAACACCTGGGAATCCCTGGCCCAAGACCACACAAAGTGGAGGAGAAGCATCCGGGAAGGCGCCGAACACCTCGAGTCACTTCGCCGGGAGCAAGCGGAAGCCAAGCGCAAGCAGCGCAAGGAACGCATGTCAACCCAAGCACCCCACCCACCCGCCCCTTCAACCACCGTCTGCCCCACCTGTGACAGAGACTGTAGGTCCCGCATTGGACTCATCAGTCACCTGAGAACTCATTTTTAATGTGGAAGCAACTCATCCTCGGTTCTGAGGATCTGCCTAAGAAGAAGAAAATGAGAAGTCGCACAACACCAGGTTATAGTCCAACAGATTTATTTAAAATTACAAGCTTTCGGAGCTGTTGCTCCTTCTTCAGGTAGGGTAGCTGTGAGAGAATCTCCCAGAATTCACAATATAAACACAGAAAAAATGTATTCAAATCTTTCCCTACATCAAAGACATAAGAAGAAGAAGAAGAAGAAGAATGCAGTTAGCACATTGACCCAGTGTTAATGGTGTTTGAGTTGGTAATTGGAGGGTTTCTTAATAAAGTTCCAAGAGCTTGACTTTTAATGGAAAAGGCGCACCGAGCGCCTGTTCATTGGAGTAAAGGACGGCTTGGGAAGCTGCGTGAAGTGACCGAAAGTAGACAAAGCCAGCATGTGGGACGTTGGGGAAATTCAGACAAACGCATCGAGTGACAAGGAAACAACAACAACATTCGCATTTAGGTGGTGCCTTTAGCGTTAAAATAAAAAGTCCCACGGCGCTTCAAAGAGCGCAGTCAAAAAAAATGGACACCGAGCCAAAGAAGAGGATATTACAAGGAATAAAAACAGAAAATGCTGGAGAAACTCAGCAGATTAGGCAGCATCTGTGAAGAGAGAAACAGAGTTAACGTTTCAGGTCGATGACCTTTCGTCAGAAGCAGTCATCGACCTGAAACGTTAACCCTGTTTCTCTCTTCACAGATGCTGCCTGGCCTGCTGAGTTTCTCCAGCATTTTCTGTTTTTATTTCAGATTTCCAGCATCTGCAGTATTTTCCTTTTGGATTAGAGGATATTACAAGGGGTGGCAAAAAGTATGGTCAAAGAGATGAGCTAGAGGAATGGTTTTAAAGGAGGAGGGGGAGGTGGGGAGGTGGTGGAGTTTAGGGAGGGTCTTCTGAACATGGAGCCTAGGCAGCTGAAGGCATGGCCGCCAATGGTGGGGCAAAGGAAGGGGGGAGCAGAAGAGGTCAGACGAACGGAGTTCGAGAGGAGGGGTGTTAGCATGGCTGGAGGAGGTTAGAGAGAGAGGGAGGGGGGCAAGGATATAAAGTAATTTAAACATGAGCCTGGGAATTTAAAATTTGAGACGTAGGGTGACAGGAAGACAATCTAAGCCAACCAAGTTCGGAGCGATGGGTGAGCGGATCAGGATACGGGCAGCAGAGCTTTGGATGAGCTGAGGTTTACAGAGAGTGAAGAATGGAAGTCCAGCCGGTAGAACCTTCAAGGCAAAGCAAGACTACAATAATTTCTTTTTGCACTTCATGTTCAAGGTAGGTCTGGTAAAACTTGTGCACTTTGTCACTTTGTTATTAGTTACAGTGTAAAATGAGGAACAATTGTGAAAATGATCGTGAATTTGCCCTCAAGCTCTTGAACATTTCAACAATTTTGCACTTGAACTTTCAAGACATTCACAACCTCAAAGGGACAACTGAATTGGTCTCCTTACCTAAGGAAGGATATACTTGCCATAGAGGGAGTGCAACGAAGGTTCACCAGACTGGTTCCTGGGATGGGGGGGATTGTCCTATGAGGAGAGATTGGCCCAGAAATTGATCTCGCTCTGTTCCCGCGGGGGTAAGCCTTCCCCGCGATGTCTCACCTCGCTTATGCTTTTTCTGATCCAGCTCGCACGAACTTGATGTTCCAGACATCAGCTGTGCTGGGCTTGCGTATCCCAGCGGCGTAGTTAATTCGTGCGAGCTGTGGGATCACGTGACTCAGTTAGAGCCAATGGCAGCACACCATCTTCCATTCATAAGTCTCACAGCATGGCTGTGAGACTTATGAATCTTACACCCCCCCAAAATAACAGCTAAACCTCAATTAAATTTTAAAAAAAACCATCACATTAATAAAATAAGTATAGTTAATTAAATTAACCATTTTAAATAAAAAATTAAATTTTTGAAAAAATTTAAAATCTTTTAAAAAGTTATAAAAATAAACTTACCTGTCTTTAAAGTCTATAAAAAAGATATACCTGTAAAAAAAAATTCAAAAAATACTTAATTCACTACTTACCTTCTTAAAAGCGGGTCTTACTCCTCCTTTTTACATTTCCAAAATCTTCCCTACTTACCTGCGCGTCCAAAGCATGAAGTGCACAGCGTGCGCGCAGCCTGTAGCGCGCACGCGATGCACTCAGGCCCCGCCCCCTTTTCGGAAGAGCAATTGCCGGTTTTCAGCGCATGCGCAGGGCATGCAGAAAACCGGCAATTGGAGTGGGAATACGCGAGAGTATGCAGTGCGTACTCTCGCGTCCCGGGATCAATTTTCGGCCCATTGAGTAGACTGGGCCTATATTCTCTAGAGTTTAGAAGAATGAGAGGTGATCTCATTGAGACATATAACATTCGTACAGGACTTGACAGGGTAGGTGCAGGGAAGATGTTTCCCCTGGCTGGGGAGTCTAGAACCAGGGGTCACAGTCTCAGAATAAGGGGATCGGCGATTTAGGACTGAGATGAGGAGAAATTTCTTCACTCAGAGGGTGGTGAATCTTTGGAATTCTCTACCCCAGAGGGCTGTGGCGGCTCAGTCGTTGAGTATATTCAAGACAGAGATGGATAGATTTTTGAATATTAAGGGAATCAAGGGATTGGGAATAGTGCAAGAAAGTGGAGATGAGGTAGAAGATCAGCCATGGTCTTATTGAATGGTGCGCAGGCTCGAAGGACCAAATGGCCGACTCCTGCTCCTATTTCTTATGTTCTTATGAATTACGCTTTCTCTGTACGACCATGTAAAGACTACCACCGCTAACCCTCGCCTCCTCTCGATGGTTAAGTTACGAGGAGAGATTACACAAATTAGGGTTGTATATTCCCTGAAATTTAGAAGGTTAAGGGGTGATCTGATCAAAGTTTTCATGATATTAAGGGGAACAGATAGGGTAGATAGAGAGAAACTATTTCCGCTGGTTAGGGATTCTAGGACTAGGGGGCATAGTCTAAAAATTAGAGCCAGACCTTTCAGGAGTGAAGTTAGGAAACACTTCTACACACAAAGGGTGGTAGAAGTTTGGAACACTCTTCCGCAAAAGGCATTTGATGCTAGATCAATTGTTAATTTTAAATCTGAGATTGATAGATTTTTGTTAACCAAAGATATTAAGTGATATGGGGCAAAGGCGGGTATATGGAGTTAGGTCGCAGATCAGCCATGATCTCATTGAATGGCTTTATGAAGGGGAAGTCATGTCTGACAAATTTGCTTGAGTTCTTTGAGGACATAACGTATAGGGTGGATAAAGGGGAACCAGTGGACGTAGTGTATTTAGACTTCCAGAAGGCATTCGACAAGGTGCCACATAAAAGATTATTGCTCAAGATAAAAAATCACTGGATTGGGGGTAATATTCTGGCATGGGTGGAGGATTGGTTATCTAACAGGAAGCAGAGAGTTGGGATAAATGGTTCATTCTCGGACTGGCAACCAGTAGCCAGTGGTGTTCCGCAGGGGTCGGTGCTGGGTCCCCAACTCTTTACAATCTATATTAACGATTTGGAGGAGGGGACCGAGTGTAACATATCAAAGTTTGCAGATGATACAAAGATGGGAGGGAAAGTAGAAAGTGAGGAGAACATAAAAAACCTACAAGGGGATATAAACAGGCTGGGTGAGTGGGCGGAGATTTGGCAGATGCAATACAATATTGGAAAATGTGAGGTTATGCACTTTGGCAGGAAAAATCAAAGAGCAAGTTATTATCTTAATGGCGAGAAACTGGAAAGTACTGCAGTACAAAGGGATCTGGGGGTCCTAGTGCAAGAAAATCAAAAAGTTAGTATGCAGGTGCAGCAGGTGATCAAGAAGGCCAATGGAATGTTGGCTTTTACTGCTAGGGGGATAGATTATAAAAACAGGGAGGTATTGCTGCAGTTATATAAGGTATTGGTGAGACCGCACCTGGAATACTGCATACAGTTTTGGTGTCCATACTTAAGAAAAGACATACTTGCTCTCAAGGCAGTACAAAGAAGGTTCACTCGGTTAATCCCGGGGATGAGGGGATGGACATATGAGGAGAGGTTGAGTGATTGGGACTCTACTCATTGGAGTTCAGAAGAATGAGAGGCGATCTTATTGAAACATATAAGATTGTGAAGGGGCTTGGTCGGGTGGATGCGGTAAGGATGTTCCCAAGGATGGGTGAAACTAGAACTAGGGGGCATAATCTTAGAATAAGGGGCTGCTCTTTCAAAACTGAGATGAGGAGAAACTTCTTCACTCAGAGGGTAGTAGGTCTGTGGAATTTGCTGCCCCAGGAAGCTGTGGAAGCTACATCATTAAATAAATTTAAAACAGAAATAGACCGTTTCCTGGAGGTAAAGGGAATTAGGGGTTAGGGTGAGCGGGCAGGAAATTGGACATGAGGCTGAGTTCGGATCGGTCAGGGCCCTGTGGGTGGCGGAGCGGGCCCAGGGGCTGAGTGGCCGGGTCCTGCTCCTACTTCTTGTGTTCTTTAGATTTGAGGTTAGGATCAGATCAGCCATGATCTTATTGAATGGTGGAGCAGGCTTGAGGGGCCGATTGGCCGACTCCTGTTCCGATGTTCCTATATTCCTAAGATGTGCAGTGTGATTTGCTCCTGACAATCTTAGTAATTATTCCAAGAGTGGGCGGATTATATACATGGGGGCTGGTTAGACTTCATCAAATAGACCCAAGATGTACCGCCACAAATAATAATTTTAGCACAAGCTTCAATGTTTCATTTGCAAGAAAAAGAAAAAAGAAAGATTTGCATTTCTATAGCGCCTTTCACGATCTCAGCACAACCCTCAGCTTTACAGCCAATGAAGCACTTTTTGAAGTGTAGTCACTGTTGTAATGTAGGAAACGCAGCAGCCAATTTGCGCACAGCAAGCTCCCACAAACAGCAATGTGATAATGACCAGATCATCTGTGTTAGTGATGTTGATTGAGGGATAAATATTGGCCCCAGGACACCGGGGAGAAAACTTTTGTCTTTTGTATAACTTGGGTGATAGTAGTTGTGCCCCTCTAAAAAGAGGGGACTTTTGTTAGATATTTTAAAAAGTTGATGACACTGGGGCAACCAAGTGGCTCCTTAAGGGTTCAATTAAAGGAGGCAAAAGGAAGGAAGGTTGCCTTTGAGGGGTCAAGTGAATGCCGGTCTTTCTGCGTAAATTGGGTTTCAGCTAACCCAATCAGAATGAAAAGCACCAGAATCTTGCTCACTGCCCATCAGCATTTGCTAGTGTCTGGGGACCTCCTCGTGAGACCATCCCTGGGCCTGGCCAAGGTGGCCATCAACAGGTCCAGGCAGTGGGCGGTCAAGGGGGGGGGGGGTCGTTCGGCCCCGACTGCCAGCCTCTTTTCCGTGGCCACGTTGGCGCCCGGGTGGCCCTGGAGATGGAGCACGCGGTGTCCACCGGCACGCGCGAGGCCTTCCGCAACCGGTGGGCAGCGCAGTAACTGGAGTGCATCATCACCACTGGAAATGGAATTTTAATTTGATTTGTTAAGTTTCCTTTTAATTTGTTTTTTAACTTGTGCCCCCTTTAAAATGGGGGCACATGTTGAAACTGAGTTAGGCAACTGCCTGAAATAAAAAGAGCCAGCATTTGCTAGTTCCACTCATTAAGTGCTCATTAACAGCTAGCAGCGCTACACCATTATCACAGGTGGGTCTAAGTGACTGTTCGGTTGAGCACTAATTAGAACACATCCCATTTCAGAGAAAGTGCAAAGTGAAATAATGCTTTCCTACAAGTGTGAGGTTAGGAAAAAAAAACATTTTAATCTTCACTTAAAACACTCTCAGTGTGCTACCTAATTTTTCCCCGTGGCTAGCCTCATTATCCCCATTTGGTAGTATTAATGGACGATGGATGGCAAGTGTGTGCTCTCAGAGGCTGAAGTAAGCATGTATCTGCTTTCTCTTGTGGTAAGATGTATATTCGGGTATTTGTAAAGGCTCAATGTCCCTGATAGTCTAGAGTATCTTGCACTTGGAAATTTGGAATCAGCTTGAGAAATATCTCTCACTCACCACCAGTTTATGGCAATTTTTTTTTTGGCTTAGATTCAAAAAATTGCCGGGATATGGGGAAAGAACGGGGGGAGTGGGACTAACTGGATTGCTCTTCGAAAGACCCGGCCCAGACTCGATGGGCCGAATGGCCTCCTTCTGTGCTGTCCTATTCCATGATTCTATTCAGCTGCACCTGTCTTAAGCAACCATTTTACTTCACACCTAATAAATAGAACCGTAAATGGTTGGCGATGGTCTTGTACTTGCTGCAGACTCGTGTTTGAATTTTTTTATTTCCCTTTTTCGGGACGTACCTGAACGAAAATCGAGCTTGATCACACAGTGGGAATTTAAACCCTAATTTTCTAAGCCCTCTGAAGGTTAGGCTTGTATTTCTTCATGAGGCAACCAATTTGATGGACAGCTAGATTCAGATGTTGCTGGCTCAGCACCTGTTTCACCATTTCCCTGGAAAGGGCGGAGGTGTCGTTCAAAGTCAGAATTGATCTGAACTGGGCAAATTGAGCCAATTGTAACTCGTGCCCAAACTGAGAGAGGCTCAAGTATTTTGAGGGTCAGTGGCAGTGCACGACTCCTGGGGCGTTGCTTTGTAGATGCGTTGCACCTTTTTGCCTTCAATAAACTGCGCAAAGTTTTCCCACACACTGTTCCTTAAAACAAGTGTTGACTGAAATTGGCAAAACGGGCCCGTCCTTGCTGAACTTGGAGCCGTTCGGTGCTTCAGACTGGAGCGCCCTGGGAATGAAACTGAGAAAACCGTGCGTTCACCAGTAATAATCTACAGCTGTCAGCATTTCTCTCTTTTTGTCTGCACTGCATTTAAAACACTGGGCCCTACAACCCTCCAAGATCTCTGCGCTCCTCCAGCTCTGGCCTCTTGAGCATCCCCGATTTTCATCGCTCCATCATTGGCGGCCGTGCCTTCAGCTGCCGAGGCCCCAAGTTCTGGAATTCCCTCCCTAAACCTCTCCGCCTCTCTCTCTCTCTCTCTCTCCCTTTTTTTTTAGAAAGACACTCCTTTTAAAACCTTCCAATTTGACCAAACTTTTGGTCACCTGTCCTAATATCCCGTGTGGCGCGGTGTCAAATTGCTCCTGTGAAGCGCCTTGGGACGTTTTGCTCTCTTAAAGGCGCTATATAAACGCAAGTTGTTGTGGGTGGAGGAGGAGGGGGCTGAAATTGGCCTTTGGCAATAGTACTAAACGAGCGATAGGGAATCTACAAGCCAACGTCCATGCTCAAGTTTCTTTTCCATTGAAGTCAGTGGGGTGCCGATTTGCTTTTTGCCTGTTTTTGTGCTGTTGTCCAGGACCAATTTCATCCCCTTGGTTCTCTGATTCTAGAAGTGAAAGGATAATGTTCTATCTGAGCCAGTTACAGTCCTTAAACAACAATGTCACCATCAGTAATACATTTCATAAAAAATCAGCTAGTAACTTTCAAAAGGGAAGTGGACGTATACTTGGAAAAGAAAAGCTTACAGGGCTATTAGGAAAGAGCAGGATTAATTGTATAGCTCTTTCATTGCTGGAGAGTCTAGAACCAGGGATCACAGTCTCAGGATAAGGGGTCGGCCAGTTAGGACTGAGATGAGGAGAAATTTCTTCACTGAGGGTGGCGAATCTTTGGCATTCTCTAGCCCAGAAGGCTGTGGATGCTCAGTCATTGAGTATATTCAAGTCAGAGATCGATAGACTGAGGGCGATAGATTTTTGGGACTAAGGGAACCAAGGGATATGGGGATCGTGCAGGAAAGTGGATTTGAGGTCGAAGATCAGCCATGATCTTATTGAATGGTGGAGCAGGCTCGAGGGGCCATATGGCCAACTCCTGCGCGTGTTCTTATGTACCAGTGGCATCAGAGTAAGGTGCTCGGAGGTGTTGCGGAGCCCAGCAGGTGAGAGGAAGTAGAATTAATTAGTTAGAGAGAATCCGTAGCGTACTTTGATCATGATTATGGAGTAAATATAACAACACGGTGGCATAGTGGTTAGCACTGTTGCCTCACAGCGCCAGGGACCCGGGTTCAAATCCAGCCTCGGATGACTGTCTGTGTGGAGTTTGCACATTCTCCCCGTGTCTGCGTGGGTTTCCTCCGGGTGCTCCGGTTTCCTCCCACAGTCCAAAGATGTATGGGTTAGGTTGATTTGGCTATGATAAATTGGCCCTTAGTGTTAGGGGGGATTAAATACGTGGGGTTACGGGGATAGGGTGGGATATGTGTCGGTGCAGGCTCGATGGGCCGAAATGGCCTCTATCTGTACTGTAGGGATTCTGTGATTCTGTGATTCACCTGTTCAAAGGGAGATGAATCTGAGGTAGGATTACAACAGTAAAGCACCAGTTGCCCAACCCATGCCCTCCAAATGAAAGTGCATAAGTAGAGAATTTGCCCTCGTGTCCACTCAGCTTAATTTTGTTCTCACTCTTGGGTTCAGTGTTTATTCCAAACTAGTTTTCCTGATCTGACGATACCATCTTCAATCACTGACTAGAGAAAAATGCACTAACAATTGAACAAAGATAGACATTTAATAAAAAAGTTGAAGTTATAATTGCCTAAAGATTTTAACCTGTTTTCAAAGGGGGGAAACTGACCGTGGACCTTTACCTGAGACTAGACCTGCCTGATATTAAGAAACTTAACTCAATCCCAGAATTTTTCCCTTGCTGTTAGTACGATACTCTGCACTTTTATACACTAAACAAAAATTCGGTTGGTTAACGCCTCCCGTTAGCACCTCCGGGCGAGGCGCTAGGAACTTAGCGCCCAAGCGTGACGATTTTAGCGCCGCCCGCGAAATTGACCAGTCATTTTGTGGCGGTGCTAAACACTACCACCACGATCTCCTGCGCCTGCAGATCGTGACGTCAGTCCAGCGTGCAACGCCCCGGTAACACCCTGGACCGGATATTGAGTCGCGCCCCCTGCCTTAGCGCCTGCCGCTAGGAACGACAGGTAGAGGGGAACGTTTTCAAGTCGGGAAGGGGCTGGGGGAGCACTATTTAAAGGTGGGGACTTACTGCCTTTTCTTGTCGGCAAAATTTTTGGAACATGCAAGTTGAGAGGGAGAGAGACGTCTGGAGAGAGTTAACGCTGTCCTAAGGAGTTTTGGTCCTCAGCACCACTTTTGAGGTTCCTAAGCGCCGAGCTCTTTCCCTGGGCCTATCCATTAGTGCTTCCAACACAATTGCCTTGATTATCTCTTTATGTCTCTTAATCTGTCCTGCTTTCTATCCCACCACTGACCTTGCCTTTTGTTCTTTCATCCCCTCCCCCTTTTCCCAGCATTATACTTGCTTTAAATCTATTTCATTTCCTGCTTTTTTCCAGTTCTGACGAAAGGTCTTCGACCTGAAACGTTAACTCTATTTCTCTCTCCACGGATGCTGCCTGGCCTGCTGAGTTTTTCCAGCGTTTTCTGTTGTTATTTACAATTGCTTTCGAGGTCTCTCCAGGCTGAGATTCAAGGCTGCAATGAGCAGGGTGTGGCTGGCCAGCAAGATGGCCCCTCCCCTTTAAGAACTGGACGGCGCCAGTCTGTCTGGCTTCCATGGTAACTGAGATCGCCTGAGCTTCGGTAGCGTTCTGAGGTAGCGCCTCGCTCCCCGACGTTAGCGCCTTAAGAGAGGTGTGTAGCTCCTGATTTAGCGCTCCAATCACCTCCAGGAATGAGATGAGATTTAATGAGATTTAAGGATAGAGGAAAGACAGAGAAGGAAATCGGGTGAATTAGAGTCAAATCAGGTACAGGGAGAGAAATATAGAGAAGGAAATAAAGATTGGATTAGGAGAGAGGGGAAAAAAGGACAGAAAGGAAAAGAAAAAAACATTTTAAAGTATTAAATTTGAATTTTAAAAATCTCTAACAACAATTTACTACATGCATGAATGAGACTCAGCAGTTTAAATTTTTCCCTTTCTGGGCTGGAGAGGTCACAAAAAGGGTACTTGCACTGTTAGGCACGACTCCTAACTTTTGTGGTGAGTTTATTGAGCAATTAATGTGCAAATGCAGCAAGTTCTTAAAAATAACGGAGAGGTTGAGGGCGAGATGCCATTTGTGCGAGACAGAAGGTGGAGTGACGTAAATCGACCAGCAAGTTCCTGAGATTCGCAACTCATGGCCTACCTCTTAATCCGCCCCCCACCCCCCCGATCTTGCTGTCCGATTTATGCATTTAATGATGGCGTGCACCTTGAGCTCGCCGTTATTTTTCCAGCAAGTTCCGCCTCGGTACTACTTGCTGTAAAAGGTGGAAGCTTTACAAGCCAGAAGCATCATTTCTTAGCGGCTTTATGACAGCTGTCTTATCGGGACATCTGGTCGATATCCAACAAAATGTTTATGTTTTTCTGAACCTGTCAGGAGATGGCAGTTACTTTACTTTTAATACAATTTACTGCAAAGCTCTGAAGTGATTATCAGAGTTGACTGGAACGAGGGTTATTATTCAATGCAATGGGACTGGCGAGTCGATGCTTGCTCGGGAAGAAATTACTCTTTTTTTTTTTCTTTTCTCCAGAACTCTTCATCGTCTACACATCCCACTCAAAGGAAAGACTACTTCATGAATCATAACAGTTTATGAGTTTTGTTTATGCAATCTTCACCCCTTGTTCCTGGAATGTACAATGAACTCAACCAGTGCATCCAACAGCAAGGACATCTTCCTTCCTAAGAGGTTCTCTTTAAGAAGCAGTGCGCTGTACTGGACAATGACTGAGCAATTGTGCTCATATTTCTTCTATATCTTTCAGTCAACGAGGGAATTTTTCTTCAATTACTTAATGCGAAATGAATGATCCAAAAATGAAAAACAGTTCATCTAAACAGAAATGGGCCTCGATTGTTGGGGGGGAGACATTTATTTTTAAATATTTGGACACATGCCAATATCAAGAGAATGATTGATTGATTTTGTCAGAATATTCATTGGCTACTTCTATTATCGATAATATATCAGGGGAGTGAGTTTGTTACAAGGCTGCTTAATAAAGACAAAAACAGCAAATAAGGAGTACACTGAATTATATAATATTTATCATAATTTCACAGTAAATCGAATTTTGATCATAGTAAGTTGTTCATAGCATAGAATAACTGTTAAAGGAAAAAAAGAAAAGACTTGCATTTCTCTAGCACCTTTCACGAAAACCGGATGTCCCAAAGTGCTTTACAGCCAACGAAGTACTTTTTGAAGTGTGGTCACTGTTGTAATGTGGGAAACGCGGCAGCCAATTTGCTCACAGCAAGCTCCCACAAACAGTAATGTGATAATGACCAGATAATCTGTTTTTTGAGGGATAAATATTGGCCAGGACACCGGGGTAACTCCCCTGCTCTTCTTCGAAATAGTGTCATGGGATCTTTTACGTCTCATCTGAAAGACGGCACCGCCAACAGTGCAGCACTCCCTCAGCACTGCACTGGGAGTGTCAGCCTAGATTTGTTTTTGTGCTTGCGTCTCTGGAGTGAACCCACAACCGTCTGACTCCGAGGCGAGAGTGCTATCCACTGAGCCATGGCTGACACTGTGTTGGACATTTTGTTTCATATGGAACACAATGGCCCAGAAATTCGGCTCCCTGTCTTCCCGCGGGTGCAAGGATCGCGCGCGCACCTACCTACCGCGCCTGCCGTTGACCTCTGGGCCCACGGGGACTTCAGCTCCTGGGCCTCCTGCAGCTGCCGGCGCGCAGTGATTGTGTATCTCAGGGGCGTAGTTAGTGCGATGTGTCCCCTGGGATCACGTGGGCCATGGAGAGCCAATGGCAGCAGACCATCTTTCATTCATAGATTTGACAGGAAGACCTGTCAAATCTATGAATTGAAATCGGCCCCAAAACAAGACCTAAACTTCAAATAATTTTTTTTTAAAACCGTCACATTTTTTAAATAACTATAAGTTAAATAAATTAACTACTTTAAACAAAAATTTAAATTTTTGAAAAAATTAAAATACTTTTTGACAGTGCTAAAAATAAACTTAGCTTTCTTTAAAGTATCTAAAAAATATAAGCCTGTTGAAAAAATTTTTAAATTGTAATTAATTAACCACTTACCTTGTTAAAAACGGGTCTTGCGCCTCCTTTTTAAAAGCGCAGCTTCTTCAATACTTACCTTCCCGAGAAAACTGAAAAAAACCCTAAGTTCGCTGCGTGCGTGCAGCCTCTACCGCACTCGCGGTTCGCCTCTCAACCCCTCCCTTCACGAGACCGGAAGTTCTGGTTATCCGCGCATGCGCAGTGCATGCAGGAAACCGGCACCTCAGGAGGCCTTACGGGTGAGTACACAGCGCGTACTCACCCGGCAAGTGCCGAATTTTTGGCCCTATATATAATTCAGGCATTGTCGTCCCTATGGAATAATGTATATAATAACTGGGCCTTGAGTTTCATATGGAATAACAACTAGAGAATTAATTCAGAATGAATTCAGATAGTAACAGGCTATGGGATTCAGAGGTTAGTTCACAGTACTCTACCAGTGACCATTAATAAATATATATGTGGCTGTAAGGGTTCTATCAAATGAATTTGGGCAGTCTAATCCCTTTAACAGTTGGGTTGGCCAACAGCAAAATAAACTCCCCAATTTACCAGGGTTTGGCTCATCAAAGTACAAAATATAATAATTCTGTAGTACTCAATGTTCTCCCTGTGCTAGCTCCTGGGTTGCTTGGGGGGTCTGGAGTACCTTTTGTGACGTTTAGCAGGTCTCGTTCCGAGCTGGGGAGCAAAGTGCGGCAGAGAACTAACGGGGGGGCGGGGGGGGGTGAAGCACAAGAGTTGCAAGGGGAAGTGAGGCAGGAGTGGAGGATGGAATTTGAAATTTGAAACTGCTTGTGGCCTTACCTGTTTAATACCTGGGGCCGCTCGAATTGGAAATGTGTCGCACTGGTGCAGTAGAGGTTGCTGCTTCGAGTTTGGCTATGAGGCATGTCACTGAGCGGAGCAGAAGTCTCTTTGCCCTGCAGCTTTAGCACTGCTGGGAGTTATTCATTCGGATATTGGGTGCCTGAAATGCAAACGGATTCTGTTCTTGAGTAATTTTTTATATATATATATATATATATATGTCACAAAAAGTAAATATAATCGCATGACAAAAATCACATGGCACATAGTCTCAGCTGCAAACTTTGGATATACAGTAATCCCTCCCCAAACGCGGGGGATCCGTCTCTGAAAACCCCCGTGGTTAGTAAAACCACGGTTGGCAAATACAGTATAAATGTTCAAATAACACAATAAAAAAGAATATAAAAGCAATAAAATCATGTTATTTACCTTAATCCTAAATTTAAAACCGCGTATACACAAAATTCACTGCCGCGGTCGGCAAAAATTGTCGCAGAGAGGAAACCGCGTATACTTGAAATCCGAGTGTGGCAAAACCACGGTTGGGGCGGGATTCCTGTATAACTCTCTATTCCTTCATTCAAGTCATTTAAGATCAATGTGGTGGAAAAACCAAGGCCTCAGTACAGATCCTTGGGGAATACCACTTGCCACATCCTGCCAAGGGACACTCCACTTGACCCCACTGCTCCTGGGCTGTGGGGAAAGGAACCAGTCAACATTTTCGTGCTAGTTAGTGCCACTGAATGATGCTCGCTGGAACAACAACAACAACAACAACTTGTATTTATATAGCACCTTTAATGTAGTAAAATGTCCCAAGGCATTTTACAGGAGTATTAAAAGACAAAAAAATTGACACCAAAAGCTTGGACAAAGAGGTAGGTTTTCATGAGTGTCTTAAAGATGGAGAGAGAGAGGTAGAGAGGCGGAGAGGTTTAGGGAGGGAATTCCAGAGCTTAGGGCCCGGGCAACAGAAGGCACGGCCGCCAATGGTTGAGTGATTATAATCAGGGATGTTCAAGATGGTAGAATTAGAGGAGCGTAGATATCTTGGGGGGTGGGGGGGCGGGGTGGTTGTGGGGCTGTAGGAGGTTACAGAGATAGGGAGGGGGCGAGGCCATGGAGGGATTTGAAAACAAGGATGAGAATTTTGAAATCGAGGCGTTGCTTAACCGGGAGCCAATGTAGGTCAGCGAGCACAGGGGGTGATAGGTGAACGGGACTTGGTGCGAGTTAGGACACGGGCAGCCGAGTTTTGGATGACCTCAAGTTTACGTAGGGTAGAATGTGAGAGGCCAGCCAGGAGTGCGTTGGAATAGTCAAGTCTAGAGGTAACAAAGGCAGGATGAGGGTTTCAGCAGCAGATGAGCTGAGGCAGGGGCGGAGTCAGGCGATGTTACGGAGGTGGAAATAGGCGGTCTTAGTTGTGCTGCGGATATGTGGTCACGTGCACGCACGTATGTGAGGTACAAATGGGACAGGCTTGACTGCGATGGCGTCACAGATATTATGCGACATTCACTGTTGTGGATGAAGTGTTGAGAGATCTGCCTGTGATATGGAACCCTTTGCTAAAGTGAGTTAGTGCCTTCAGGAAAGGCAGGGAGAAAACTTGCCTAGAGGCGGAAAGATGTTGTGCTACAAAAGAAACTATATTTAGGTCTGAGTTGAGAGGCCTGTTAAGATGCAATATCCTCAGAAAGGAAATCCCCGTGTCAGTCAATCGCACTCCTCGCAGGTAGGAACAGCTTGTTTGCATGTGTGGAGCCAAAAGCACCGTTACTATAGTGAGAGAGAGTTTGATATGGTGTGAAAATAAAACTGCGACTTTTCACTTCACCGTGCAATGATGAAAAGAAAGAAAAAGCCTTTCATTTATATAGCACCTTTCACAACCTCAAAGTGCTTTACAGAAAATGAAGTACTTTTGAGGTGTAGTCACTGTTGTGATGTAGGAAACGCGGCAGCCAATCTGCGCACAGCAAGCTCCCACAAACAGCAATGTGATAATGACCAGATCATCTGTTTAGGCAGGGTTGGTTGAGGGATCATTTTGGCCAGGATAACTCCCCTTCTCTTCTTCGAAATGGTGCGGTGGGGATCTTTTACGCCCACTGGAAAGGGCAGATGGGGCCTCGGTTTAACGTCTCATACGAATGACGGCGCCTCCTGACAGTGCAGCACTCCCTCAGTACCGGCACTGGAGTCTCAGCCTAGATTTTATGCGCTCAAGTTTCTGGAGTGGGGCTTTAACCCCACAACCTTCTGACTCTGAGGCGAGCGTGCTACCCACTGAGCCACGGCTGACCATACAGTGTTGCCCCTGTAGGGATGATAAATGCATCGAGTTCCATGCTGTAAACAAGCATGATCTGAATGTTTCACGTTCCAAGTGTCCTTTTCAGACAGTCCCTTGAGATGGAAATCCTCCTCACACGACCAGTCTTTACAAAGTACGATGCTTCTTGGTTCGGCCCAGGTTATGCTGGAACGGGGCATCTCACGCTGTGCCCTGTTCGTGTACGTATAGGTTTCGAAATTTTTGCCCACAAAGTTTCTGGTAGTGCGAGGTGATAACAGGGGAAACGGGGCATCTGGGACCTTGGTGAATGGCGGGACCAACAGCACTTAACCAATGAGATTTAAGGATTGAGAAATAAGCAGAGGAAGGGCTGAATTGGAGGGTGAATTAGAGTGGGTGAATTCAATGTCCAGTCAGGTACAGAAAGGGAAAGAAAGATTGAATTAAGAGAGAGAGACAAAGTGAGAGTAAGAAAGAAAAATTGACATTTTTAAAAATCTCCTAAAACAATTCACTACCTGAAGGAATGAGACTCCAATTTATAATTGTTCACTTCTGGGTGAGAGGTTGATTGGCAGTCATTAACGATTATCACGTTGTTAAAAAGGTACTTGCGCTGTTAATAACTAGACTTGATTTTCTGTGGCGAGTTTAATGAGCAATTAATGTGCAATTTCATGAAATTCACGGGGAGTTTGGGGGGGCGGGCTGCCGGTTTTGCGCAGGTAACAGCAGAGCGGCGCAAATCGTCTAGAAATTTGTGGCGATTCTCAATTCATGGGGTATCTCATCCTCGCTACATGTTACTGGCTGATGTGCACATTAATAACGGTGGGCGTTGTTCATGCACCTGAATTCCTGAAGGTATTCCCAACAGGCAAACTCTGCACTATTTCTGCTGCATAAACACCGACAAGAATATTGCTCCATTAATTTAACAACAACTTTCAATAAGACACTGTGGGAGTACCTTCACCACACAGACTGCAGCGGTTCAAGGCGGCGGCTCACCACCACCTTCTCAAGGGCAATTAGGGATGGGCAATAAATGCTGGGCCTTGCCAGCGACGCCCACATCCCATCAATGAATTTTTAAAAAATTGTAATTGTACAATTTACCCCATTATCTCCAAAATTTAGTTACGAGCATTAACAGCACATTGGCTGGACTGACAGGAAGTGGTGTTGTGTTTTGAACATTTTCCCCCACCCACTGAGTTCCCTGTCTCTGGTATCCTGCCTTTGGGAAGTAGGAAGGAGTGGATGCAACTTCGGAACACGAAGGGAGGGAAAACCTGAGGGAAAAGTTCCCGTTTACCTCCTCGAGGACTTAAAAAGAATATATCAGAGTACTTTCTAAATGATGAAAAGTTAGGAACAGTGGAGGTCCAAAGAGACTTGGTGGGGGGTGGGGGGTGGTGCGGGGGGGGGAGTCCATGTACATACATCATGTCATAGACAGGTACAAAAAATAATCAAAAAGGCTAATGGAATACTGGGCTTTATATCTAGAGGACTAGAATACAAGGGGGTAGAAGTTATGCTGCAGCTGTACAAAACCCTGGTTAGACCACACCTGGAGTACTGTGAGCAGTTCTGGGCACCACACCTTAGGAAGGATATATTGGCCTTGGAGGGAGTGCAGCGTAGGTTTACCAGAATACCTGGACTTCAAGGGTTAAGTTACGAGAAGAGATTACACAAATTAGGGTTGTATTCCCTGGAACTTAGAAGGTTAAGGGGCGATCTGATGGAAGTTTTCAGGATATTAAGGGGAACAGATAGGGTAGAGAGGGAAACTATTTCCACTGGTTGGGGATTCTAGGACTAGGGGCATAGTTTAAAAATTAGAGCCAGACCTTTCAGGAGTGAAATTAGGAAACACTTCTACACACTAAGGGTGATAGAAGTTTGGAACTCCCTTCCGCAAACGACAATTGATGCTAGATCAATTGTTAATTTTAAACCTGAGATTGATAGCTTTTTGCTAACCAAAGTTATTAAGGGACAAAGGCAGGTCTTTGGAGTTAGGTCGCAGATCAGCTATGGTCTCATCGAATGGCGGAACAGGCTCGGGGGGTGCTGAATGGCCTCCTCCTGTTCCTATGTCCCTAGTGACTGGTTTCAGACCAGAGGAGCATTGGATTAATCTAGGGAGTAAATAGGAAAAATAAGAAAGGAGAGTGAGAAAATGCCTTACACAGAGGCAGTCTAAAATAAAAAAAATACTGCAGTTTAGAAGTGCTTTCATTTCATTTAAATGTAAGATTTCAGCGTGAATTCATAAGTGATTATAATTTTTTGAAGCGAGTTATTCACTTAATGGGGGCTGACTGTATTAGAATTCTGCTGTAACTCATTCAAGTAACAAATTAGAAGAGAGTGAGAGTGTTTCAAGTGAGACACTTTACTGTGAGGTGTGCACCAGTTCTGATTTCTGCTCTTGTACACTTAATCAACCCGGAGTTTTACATTTAAATGATTTTGCATCTTAAAACCTTTTCTCTTTTATCATTTTTAAAGCTTACTTCATTATAATTCTATATTTGACTGCAAATCACAGTGCTAAATAATGAACTAACTATGCCAGAGTTTTGAATGAGCCAGATTTCCTCCAGTTAAACATTCGGAACACCGAAGCCATTGTCTTCGGCCTCCGCCACAAACTCTGTTCCCTAGCCATTGATTCTGTCCCTCTCCCTGGCCACTGTCTCGGGCTGAACCAGATTGTTCGCAGCCTTGGCGTCCTATTTGACCCCGAGCTGAGCTGAGCTTCCGGCCCCATATCTACTCCATCGCAAAGACCGCCTACTTCCATCTCTGTAATAGTGCCCGTCTCCGCCTCTGCCTCAGCTCATCTGCTGCTGAAACCCTCGGCCAAGCTTTTGTTACCTCCAGAATCGACTATTCCCATGCTCTCCTGGCCGGCCTCCCACCCTTTCTGCCTTCCATAATCTTGAGCTCGTCCAAAACTCGGCTGCCCATATCCTTACTCACACCAAGCCCCGTTCATCCCTGCTGCTCATTGATCTACGTTGGCTCCTGGTCCAGAAATGGCACGACTTTTTTTTTTAAATTCTCTCTCATGTTCAAATCCCTCTACGGCCTTGGCCCTCCCTATCTCTGTAACCTCCTTCAGCCATACAAACCTCTGAGAGCTCCGCGCTCCTCCAACTCTCGTCTTCCTTCACCCCACTATTGGCCGCCGTGCCTTGAGCTGTCTAGGCCCTGAGCTCTGGAATTCTCTCCCTAACCCTCTCTGCCTCTCCACCTCTCTCTCCTCCTTTTAAGACGCTCCTTAAAACCTACCTCTTTGACAAAGCTTTTGGTCACCTGTCCTAATGTCTCCTTATGTCACCACACTTTAGGAAGGATGTGAAGGCCCTTGAGAGGGTGAGAGGAGATTTACCAGAATGGTTCTGGGAATGGGGGATCTTAGCTACAAGGACAGGTTGGGGAAGCTGGATTTGTTTTCATTAGTGCAAAGGGGTTGAGGGGTGATTTGATAGAGGTGTACAAGATTATGACGGGTTTGGATAGGCTAGACGGGGAAAGGCTGTTCCCACTAGTTGATGATGGTGCAAGGACTAGGGGACACAGATTTAATGTTTTGGACAAGAGATACAGGGAGGACGTGAGGAAAAACTTTTTTACGCAGCGAGTGGTGAGGACCTGGAACTCGTTGCCGACGGAAGTGGTGGAAGCGGAGACACTCAATGTTTTCAAGGGGAGACTGGGTAGGCACTTGAGGGAAATAAACTTGCAGGGCTACAGGGATAGAGCGGGGGAATGGGACTGACTGGATTGCTCCACAGAGAGCCGGCACGGACTCGATGGGCCGAATGGCCTCCTTCTGTTATGACTCTATGACACTATGTGGCACGATGTCTGATGATGCTCCTGTGAAGCACCTTGGGATGTTTTACTACAGTAAAGGTGCTATATAAATGCAAGTGATTGTTATTGAAGGTATTAGAGTGAAGCACCGTTTCAATCTTGTTTGTCTGTCCCTCAGTCTGTAGAGTGTAGACTTTTTTTTTAAAGACCGCATTTCCACAAAGCTCGCTTTCCACTGGTTTCACGCCAATAACTGCACCAATGAGAATGGAAATGAGCAGTTCCAGGAAACTTGCGTGGAACATCCCTCCCAGGAACAATTTTCTTTTCAAAGAGGCAACGGCGGCGTAATTCACTTTGAGAAAATTCTAAGCCTTTTATTTATTTTTTTAATCCAAGTTTTCCAGATCTTTATTTTAATATTTAGCATTGCAGCCCTGAGGCTACGGCAGATATTGGTGGCTCTTTCAGCAGCCCAGTGTGCAATGACTTGGGTGGCACGGAGTTCTTGCGGCGGCTGGCCTTCGAAGGGTAAATGGGAACTCTCCCACAAGCCGGCTAGAAATAATATTTTTGTAGAGGCTCACTTTCACTTGAACGTATTGATTCACAATTTAGACGGGAGCTATATTATTAATGGCGATAAATTATTCACCAAGGTTTTGGGCGTGGAGAGGAGCCTGCTGTGTGTGTCATTTGCATTCATAACACTCGTGTGCTCATTGTCCTAACTTAGCTACATTATTTACTGAGCTGGTGACAAGCGAGTGAGCTATTCTCCGCACCGAAAGGGGCATTTCCAGGAAGTCCAAATGAGCAGTACAGACTGATAAACAATTCCCAGCGTGTCTCAGCAGAGACACCGATCACCTTTGCATTAGTGCATCTCCAAATGACCAGGATTTAGTTACCACAGATGCAGACTTTGATATCTGTCTATTGCTTTATTGATCAGAATCCACGTTGATTTTATTGCGATATTGCTACTTGCTATAAAATGTAATGAGTATATTCTGGAGGGACCCCACAATTCAATACAATAAAGGAATGGATTGTTGTCAAATGGGAACCTTGGCTTAATTAAAATCCAAGGCAAGCCAAAGGCCATTATGGCGAGCCATCATTTGGACTTGGCTGTTCAATGTTGTCACAAGTAGTTTCAGCAGGCAGTCTGGAATCCCCTGTCACAGTCGGTAAAAAAACTTCTCTTGTAGTCACTTCTCATAGAGAGAATGACCAGGGATCAGAGCTGAGCTTCTGACCCCATATCCGCTCCATCACCAAGACCGCCTACTTCACCTCCGTAACATCGCCCGTCTCCGCCACTTGCCTCAGCCCATCTGCTGCAGAAACCCTCATCCCTGCCTTTGTTACCTCTAGACTCAACGATTCCACTGCTCTCCCGGCTGGCCTCCCCACCTTGCACCCTCATAAACTTGAGCTCATCCAAATCTCTGCTGCCTGCATCCTAACTTTCACCAGGTCCCGGTCACCCGTCACCCCCCCCGTGCTCGCTGACCTACATTGGCTCCCGGTCCATTCTCATCCTGGTTTACAAATCCGACCATGGTCTCGCGCCTCTCCCTATCTCTGTAACCTCTTCCAGCTCTACAACCCTCCAAGATCTCTGCGCTCCTCCAATTCTGGCCTCTTGCGCATCTCCAATTTTCATCGCTCCACCATTGGCGGCCGTGCCTTCAGCTGCCTGGGCCCTGAGCGCTGGAATTCCCTCCCTAAAACTCCGCCTCTCTACCTCTTCCTTTTCCTTTAAAGAACCTCCTTTAAAACCTTCCTCTTTAACCAAGCTTTGGCCACCTGTCCTAATATCTCCTTATGCGGCTCAGTGTCAAGTTTTCTTTGATAACGCTCTTGTGCAGTACCTTGGGATGTTTTACTACATTAAATGAGTAAGCAAGGGGGAGGCTAGTAGTTGAAGAGTTTGTGCCAAGTGCCATGGGAGAGCTGAAGTAAGAGATGTGGAGGTGTCACCCTGTTAAAGTGGAGGAAGGGGTTTAGGGTTGTGCATGCAAGTAATTGCTGCTTGGGGAGATGGGTAGCCATAGTGCAAGATCCTTAGTCAGAGTGCACTGTGACAGGTTAGATGTAGAAGTGTTTCTTTTAGAGGGTGAAGGATACCCTTGTGCCCAGAGTGGGCAAGGAAGAAAAAGCTGAGTGGCTGGTGTGTTACCTTGCCTGCTCTGGTGAGATCATTGAACTTCTTGTGCACTAGTTTGCAAGTCCTGCCAGTGCCACCTCCCTCCAGATGGCATGAGGGACATTTCTGGCAAGTTTGCTGCCACAGACACCCTCTGGCCCGTGTATCCTGATGTCGATTTCCTCCAGAAGGGTTTGAAGGTCAGACTATTGCGACGTCTTCCCGGCCTGAGTGCCGGGCCCTGATGCCTTGTTTGGCTGCCCGTGCCAGCTGCTCCTGTGCCAGACATTCTTGGAAAGTGACAGACAGTCAAGTGAATGAGCCAAACAGTGCTCCTTACTCGCATGCTTGTTCACCCTCCCAGGCAGCTGCTACAATGTTTCTGCCCGAGCAGTCTGTTCAAAGGCTCCCCTCTTAACTTCCACACGCTCCAGCAGATTAAACATGGGGTTTACGCCAATGACTCCCTCCAATGGATATGCAAATGAGGCGCTCCAGGAAACTCTCGCGTAAATACCGCTCCAGACCACCAGCAGATGCAAATCGTGTTCCATTGGTGTAAAAGTGGCGCAACTCGCTGCATGGAAATTCTAGGCCACTAAATGGAAAGGTGTTGCTGTTGTTGATGATGGTGAAGAAGAAAGAGAGAACTTGCATTTCTATAGCGCCCCTCAAATTTCGGACTCTCTGAAAGCACGTAATGTAGCGACAGGGCAGTTGGTTGGAGAAATTCACAAACTTGGCAGTGACGTCGAAAGCAGATCAGCTTACACTGGCAGCGACGTTGGATGAATATCGCGTTGGACTGGCAGGGAAATTGGATGCCTACCATCAATCATTAGACTGCCAGGATAGCTGAGGCACACAGAACAACTTGACGCGCAGCTTGGCAGGCAATCTGAATCTTAGAGAGTACTGTTAGACTTCCTGGGAATCAGACACTTGAAGCATCAGGACATGGCCAGAGAAACTGGGGCATAGAAAGAACAAAGGAAGATTTGCATTTCTATAGCGCCTTTCACAACCTCAGGACATCCCAAAGTGCTTTAGAGCCAATTTAAGGGTATTTCCAATTGAGATATACTTAATTATACTTTTCAACTGTGGCTATAGTACAGTCCCAAGCAGGATTTAGACTGGGATAAACAACATAGAATTAACTAAAAAAGAAAAACTCGCATTTCCACAGCGCCTTTCATGACCTCGGGACATCCCAAAGCGCTTTACAACCAATGAAGTACTTCTTGAATAATGTAGTCACTTTTGTAATGTAGGAAATGTGGCAGCCAATTTGCGCACAGCAAGCTCCCACAAACAGCAATGTGATAATGACCAGATAATCAGTTTTTTTGTTATGTTAGTTGAGAGATAAATATTGGCCCCAGGACACTGGGGATAACTCCCCTGCTCTTCTTCGAAATAGTACAACAGCGACTACACTCTTTCTTTCTTTCTTTCTCTCTTTCTCTCTCTCTCTCTATGGGATCTTTTACATCCACCTGAGAGAATAGACTAGGCCTCGGTTTAATGCCTCATCCAAAAGACGGCACCTCCCACAGTGCAGCTGTCAGCAAGATGTACAAGAAGCCAGGACAGCTAAGTGTCAATTACTGACCAACTGTTTGTCAAGGGCTGCAATTTTAACTAACAACTTGCTCAAAGGCAGTTCTCAGAAATGTCAGAATGATGGGATGCAATCCATACCTAAGGTTTCCAATGCAGCGTGCTTTTCGGATTTCCATCATGCCACTATCGGTGGTTGCTGAATGGAGTCCAAGCTCATTCTCAAAGAAAGAAAAATAATCATCAGACCAACAATTATGCGTTGAAAGAGCCCTTTGATTGGCTGTCTGGAAGTTGGGGTGACCCTGCCTCTCGATAGCATTCTCTCACCTTTCTTGGCTGCAGAGCAAGGGAGGAAGAGGGAAGACCATTTAATCCCAGTTTGCTTGATAACCCTTAGCCAGAGCAAGTAAATAGAGGGTCATCCGTAGCACTCTGAATACTGCTCCCAAAATGGCAGAGAGAAATAGGAATACATTTGCTGAACGCATTGCTAGTGATGAACAGCAATACATTTTATTATTAACATTCAGTGCAGATCTTGCTATGGAACAAAATATGCTTACAAGGTTCTTATTTTTTGAAGCATTTATTGGGGTTACACTGCTGTCTTCCCACGGTTTCATCAAGACAATGCTTCTGCCATTTTTCTTGTTCTTTCGTTTTCTCACTCCCTTTTCGCCCCCCTCCCTCATCTCCATTCTTGACCTATTTCTTTTTTCTCATTCACTCTCACGTTCCCCTAACACTTAAGAAAGGCAGTGGACAATCGCTGCACTAAACGTGCAATCGCGCAAGTATTTTGTTGTTGCAAGGAATCCCGATTTGAAAGCCACTGGACATCCGTGGTGTCGGGTTTTCACCGGAATTCCTTGCCGGCATCCAATCCTTCAGCCAGAGACTCCGGGAAACGTGAGAATCCCCGAAGAAACGGAGTCACTGATGGTGTAATTGCTGGAGCAAAATAATGAAAGTGGATGAAGCTGATCCGAATGATGACATTTTTAACTTTCGTTTCTGCTCAGCAAATCTTTCCTTTCTTAAAAAGAAAGACTTGCATTTGTATAGCACCTTTCACGACCACCAGACGTCTCAAAGCGCTTTACAGCCAATGAAGGACTTTTTGAAGTGTAGTCACTGTTGTAATGTAAGAAACGCGGCAGCCAATATGCGCACAGCAAGCTCCCACATACAGCAATGTGATAATGACCAGATAATCTGTTTTTGTTATGTTGGTTGAGGGATAAATATTGGCCAGGACACCGGGGAGAACTCCCCCTGCTCTTCTTAAAATGTGCCATGGGATCTTTTGCGTCCACCTGAGAGAGCAGGCGGGACCTCGGTTTAACGTCTCATCCAAAGGACAGCACCTCCGACAGTGCAGCACCCCCTCAGTACATAAGAACAAGGAGCAGGAGTAGGTCATTTAGTCCCTCGAGCCTGCTCCGCCATTCAATAAGATCATGGCTGATCTGATCTTGGCCTCAACTCCACTTCCCTGTCCTGCACTGGAGTGTCAGCCTAACTTTATGTGCTCAAGTCCCTGGAGTGGGACTATGAACCCACAACCTTCTGACTCCGAGGCGAGTGTGCTACCAACTGAGCCACTGCTTGAGATCTTTCCTTTACGTGATCTTCATTTAGGATATCGAAGACAATTTGATGCTGTGTGCATCCTGAAAGGAATTGAATTGTGTAATGATTTTAATGGTCAGTAAAATCATAACCTCAGACAGTAGCATGTTTTTAACGTGCCTTTAACCTTGTGCCCATGCACTGCAATTCTAAATTGCACGGCAAACATAACTTTTCACCTCCCTATCTTCAAAATGTTAAACTCAGAATGTAATTTCCATCATTTCAATGTCATAATTGCCGGTGTTTAATAATGGTGCAAATCTGATTCAATGATCGGGTACGGTAGCAAAGTGGTTGACATGAATCTTGTCATCCATGTGGAAATGACTTATGAAATAATACTGAGTGGCCTGCGGGTGGCGCTGTCCAGGGAGAGTATAAATACTCGGGCACGGGCCCAGCTTGCGCAGGACATTCTTAACAGGAGCTAGTGAAGGACACAACTAGACCTCCATGTTGTAAAACAGTTGATTAAAGCTTTGTTTAACGCTTAGACCAAGTGCCTAGTAGTTTTCTTACATCAGTGGTTATGTTACTGGACTGGTAATCAAGTCGTCCTGGATTAATGATCCGGAGACATGAGTTCAAATCTCCCCCCCCATGGCAGCTGGGAAATTTTAATTCAGTTAATTAAATAAATCTGGAATTAAAAAGCTAATATCAGTAATGATGACCATGAAACTACTGGATTGTCGTAAAAACCCATCTGGTTCACTAATGCCCTTTAGGGAAGGAAATCTGCCGTCCTTACCTGGTCTGGGCTACATGTGACTCCAGACCCACAGCAATGTGGTTGGACTCTTAACTGCCCTCCCACTCGGGTGTATTCAAGAAGGCGGCTCGCCACCACCTTCTCGAGGGCAATCGTGGAATGGGCAATAAATGCCGGCCTTGCCAGCGACGCCCACATCCTGTGAATGAATTTTAAAAAAAAAATACGACAACAGATAAAGTCATTTGGCAAAGAATTTATATTTCCCTTGTTTTACATTTTTTCTTTTGCTTCACAATGGAATTGAACTGTTTTTCTTTAAAGTACTCTGTAGACCCCGGAGCGATAAAGTCACAGCGAATAGATCAAGGGCAGAGATTAGACTCTGATTAGCTTGCCTGTTTTCTAATGCAGCCCATTGATTTCCTGTTCCTGCAACTCGCCTTGGGTTTTTTTTTTCCGCCGCACTCCTCATTCTGACATCGGTCGTCTATCTGTTGTGTAGCAGGATGATGAATGGCTCCCTGCTCGGTGCCAAGCACACACTTTACTCCCTTATTTCCTCTTTGGTAAGGATAGCAGTCAATACCATTTAACAAAGGAAACCAGCAAACCGGGTCATTTAAGCTTCCCCCCCCCGCCCCCCCCCATCAGCGCTGTAACAATCAACCTGTTGTGGGGTATAGAATGGCACTGGCTGATCGGAGCTGAAGTGCAGCTGGGCTACATGCACTGAATAGGGATATAGATAGAGAAGACGGTGTAAAGTGAGGCTCTCGGTGTTGATAATTGTAAAGTGCTGGAAGTGTCCATTAATGAATGCATCAAGAAGCACTTACAGAACATTTAAGAGGACTTTTATCAGATCACCTGTTCTTCAATAAAGGTCACTGCATTTCTGACATCCTAGTGCCAAGAGATATCAGACACTTTACTTGTTTCCGATGGCAAGGGATGAAAATATTGGGTTGTCAGCCGTGATAACTGTCTCCCACACTCCATCTCTTAATGGGCAAAGGTGAAGCTTTGAGTCACGGTGAAGCTTCACTGGCTTGCCAAGTATTAGGCAAGAGATTGCGCTGCGAGTGTGTTTTGTTCACAGTGGCCAGATTGTGTATCAATGTGCTTACAGGGCAAGTTAGCTTTTTCAGAACAGAGTGATGCTGGATACCATTCAGTTTCTGTGTTCAAAACTGTGTGCAGCAAAGCGAGCACAGCAACCAAACTAAGCTAACACTACCTGGTTTCCATTCATTACAGCTGATCTGAGCCATTATTTTTTTTTTAAATTGTTAAAAATCTGTATTGAATTTAATTAGACAGCATGACGTCCAGTTGCTACTGATAAAAAGCAGCTGACAGTTAAGAAACAAACCCATTTGTTCAGTAGAGTTGTGTTCATTCACTGCTGACTTGTTGGGAAGAAGTACCACCAATATTTATCCCTCAACCAACAGCTAAAAACAGATTATCTGGTCATTATCACCTTGCTGTTTGTGGGAGCTTGCTGTGCCCAGATTGGCTGCCACGTTTCCTACATTACAACAGTGGCTACACTTCAAAAAAATGCTTCATTGGCTGTAAAGGGCTTTGGGACGTCCCGAGGTTGTGAAAGGCGCTATAGAAATGCAAGTTCTTTCTTTTATTATGACATCTTGTGAACCATTCAAATTGTCATCACTTTCAGAAGCATACCGTGCATGCTGTGGGGTTAAGTGGCTGTTTCTGACTTTCAAAAGTACCATCAACCGCACTAAAATGAAACGGTAACTAAACCTTTCACATTATATTGTACAAAGTAGGTCTTTCTATTTATACATGACCCTTGTGCTATCAAAAATGATCACATATTTTACATCTGCACTTAAACATGGACCAAATGCCTCTCAGGCGACACAAGCCATGTACTTAAGGTTGAGCTGATCAGAGTATTTATTTTGTGTGTCTGGGGAAAGGTGCAATCAATGCAATCCACAGCTGCGGGATTCTATGAATGAAATACGCACAATAACCGAAGCAGCTCAATGGAGAATAGCTGAAAAAAATCTATCATCTGATAACAACAGAACCCCACAGTGACTAATATCTGATCAGAACAAAAGGTTTGTTTAGAAGCAAAATGTTCCTGAGATGCAATAGTCGAAGCAAAGTGGCTCAGGGGGTAGCACCCTCGCACTCTGAGTCAGAAGGTTGGTGAGTTCGCAGTCCCACTCCAGACACTTGAGCACAGAAAGCTAGGCTGACACTCCAGTGCAGTACTGAGGGAATGCTGCACTGCCGGAGGTGTCGTCTTTCGGATGAGACCTTAACTGAGGTTCCATCTGCTCTCGGGTAGATGTAAAAGATCCCATGGCACTATTTTGAAGAAGAGCAGGGGAGTTCTCCCCGGTGTCCTGGCCAATATTTATCCCTCAACCTGAAAGCAGATTATCACGTTGCGGTTTGTGGGATCTTGCTGTGTGTAAATTGGCTGCCGCGTTTCCTACATTACAACAGTGACTACACTTCAAAAAATACTTCATTGGCTGTAAAGAGCTTTGGGACGTCCTGAGGTTGTGAAAGGCGCTATAGAAATGCAAGTTCTTTCTTTGATTATGACATTTGTGGACCATTCAAATTGTCATCACTTTCGAAAGCATGCAGTATTCTTCTTCTTCTTCTTAGGCAGTCTCTCGGAACCGAGGATGACTTGCTGCCACATTAAAAATGAGTACTCAGGTGACTGATGAGTCCAATGCGGGACCTACAGTCTCTGTCACAGGTGGGGCAGACGGTGGTTGAAGGGGCGGGTGGGTGGGGTGCTTGGGTTGACGTGCGCTCCTTGCGCTGCTTGCGCTTGGCTTCCGCTTGCTCCTGGCGAAGAGACTCGAGGTGTTCGACGCCTTCCCGGATGCTTCTCCTCCACTTTGTGCGGTCTTGGGCCAGGGATTCCCAGATGTCGGTGGGGATGTTGCACTTTTTCAAGGAGGCTGTGGGGTAGAAAGGTAATGACTGCTTCTGACTTTCAAAGAAACCATCTACGATAATACAATGAGTAAAGGGACTCAAACCAGTGAAGAAAGCCTCTCATAAGGGCTGTGGATGCTGAATCGTTGAGTATATTCAAGACTGAGATAGATTTTTGGATTTTAGGGGAATCGAGGGATATGGGGATCGGGCGGGAAAGTGGAGTTGAGATTCAAGATCAGCCATGATCTTATTGCAGGCTCGAGGGGCCGTATGGCCTAAACCTGCTCCTAATTCTTATGATCTTATAAGCAAGAGATGCTGGTAGATCACAATTGAATCCTAAACCTTCTGATTTAATTATAACCCGTTTGCCTACATCCGCTTTGTCTATCTCCTCTGAGACTTTAGGTCAAGGGAAGCGGAGAACAGGGTGGTGGGTGGGCGGGGGTGGTGAAAGAAGGCCAAACAGGCATGGAGATCCAGTGCTAGAAATTCATTATAGCCCAGGAATGGGCGGTATCTTTAGAAAATTTTGAGAATTAGCGCCAGGCGCCAATGCTTTAGAATGCATGCAAAATTCATTGTCACTGCTCAAAGAAATGATTGGGGCACTAAGACTGGCATTACACTCAGAGTGGACCAATATCGGGTACAGTCTAATCGCAACTCATCATCGCCACAGGCTTTTCCCAGTACTTAAAGGGGAGGTTCATTGATACTGCAGCACCTCATTCTCAGCATTGCCGGCTGTGCAGCTGCCTCAGCAAGGAGAAACACAACAAGGGGAAGGAGCCGGAGGACTGAAGCAGTTGTGCTCATGGCAGATCCGCCGCAGTCGGGTGGTCAGGGTGATTGAATGCTTCAACAGATGCTACATACCCACCATCTATACCACAAGCTTCACACACTGCCCAAAGCACCACACCCCCCGCGCTCACCCACCAGCAATCTCTACCTACCAACACTCACACCCACATCTCATGCCTTGCACACAATTTTTTTTAAATTTATTTTATTCGTTTATGGGATCAGGGCGTCGCTGGCAATGCCAGCATTGATTGCCCATCCCTAGTTGCCCTTGAGAAGGTGGTGGTGAGCTGCCTTAGTCTGTGTGGTGATGGTACTCCCACAGTGCTGTTAGGGAGGGAGTGCCAGGATTTTGACCCAGCGACGATGAAGGATCGGCGACATACTTCTAAGTCAGTGTGACTTGGGTGTGGTGGTGTTCCCATGCGTCTGCTGCCCTTGTCCTTCTTGTTGGAAGAGGTCGCGGGTTTGGGAGGTGCTGCCGAAGAAGCCTTGGCGAGTTGCTGCAGTGCATCTTGTAGATGGTACACACTGCAGCCACGGTACGCCGGTGGTGGAGGGAGTGAATGTTTAAGGTGGTGGATGGGGTGCCAATCAAGTGGGCTGCTTTGTCCTGGATGGTGTCGAGCTTCTTGAGTGTTGTTGGAGCTGCACTCATCCAGGCAAGTGGAAAGTATTCCATCACACTCCTTACTTGTGCCTTGTAGATGGTGGAACGGCTTTGGGGAGTCAGGAGGTGAGACACTCGCCGCAGAATACCTAGCCTCTGACCTGCTCTTGTTCCCACAGTATTTATGTGGCTGGTCCAGTTAAGTTTCTGGTTAATGGTGACCCCCAGGATGTTGATGGTGGGGGATTCGGCGATAGTAATGCCAATGAATGTCAAAGGGAGGTGGTTAGACTCTCGCTTGTTGGAGATAGTCATTGCCTGGCATTTCTGTGGCATGAATGTTACCTGCCACTTATCAGCCCAAGCCTGAATGTTGTCCAGGTCTTGTTGCATGTGGGCATGGACTGCTTCATTATCTCTGGAGTTGTGAATGGCACTGAACACTGTGCAGTCATCAGCAAACATCCCCATTTCTGACCTTATGTTGGAGGGAAGGTCATTGATGAAGCAGCTGAAGATGGTTGGGCCTAGGACACTGCCCTGAGGAACTCCTGCAGCTGTGATGATTGACCTTCAACCACCACAACCATCTTCCTTTTGTGCTAGGTATGACTCCAGCCAGTGGAGCGTTTCCCCCTGATTCCCATTTTACTAGGGCTCCTTGATGCCACACTCAGTCAAATGCTGCCTTGATGTCAAGGGCAGTCATTCTCTCCTCACCTCTGGAATTCAGCTCCTTTGTCCATGTTTGGACCAAGGCTGTAATGAGGTCAGGAGCTGAGTGGTCTTGGCGGAACCCAAACTGGGCATCAGTGATCAGGTGCCGCTTGATAGCACTGTCGATGACACCTCCCATCACTTTGCTGATGATTGAAAGTAGACTGATGGGGCGGTAATTGGCCGGGTTGGATTTGTCCTGCTTTTTGTGGACAGGACATACCTGGACAGTTTTCCACATTGTCGGATAGATGCCAGTGTTGTAGCTGTACTGGAACAGCTTGGCTAGAGGTGCGGCTAGTTCTGGAGCACAAGTCTTCAGCACGATAGCCAGGACCTATAGCCTTTGCTGTATCCAGTGCGTTCAGCCGTTTCTTGATATCACGTGGAGTGAATCGAATTGGCTGAAGACAGGCTTCTGTGATGGTTGGGACCTCGGGAGTAGGCCGATATGGATCATCCACTCGACACTTCTGGCTGAAGTTGGTTGCAAACGCTTCAGCCTTGTCTTTTGCACTCACATGCTGGGCTCCACCATCATTGAGGATGGGGATATTCTTGGAGCCTCCTCCTCCCATTAGTTGTTTAATGGTCCACCACCATTCACAACTGGATGTGGCAGGACTTTGATCCGATCCATTGATTGTGGGATCGCTTAGCCCTGTTTATAGCATGCATGTAGTCCTGTGTTGCAGCTTCCCCAGGTTGGCACCTCATTTTTAGGTATGCCTGGTCATGCTCTTCCACACTCATTGAACCAGAGTTGGTGGTAATGGTTGAGTGAGGGATATGCCAGGCCATGAGGTTACAGATTGTGGTGGAATACAATTCTGCTCATGGATGCCCAGTTTTGAGCTGCTAGATCTGTTCTGAATCTATCCCATTTAGTACGGTGGTAGTGCCACACAACACGACGGAGGGTGTCCTCAGTGTGAAGACGGGACTTCATCTCCACAATGACTGTGCGGTGGTCACTGCTACCAATGCTGTCATGGACAGATGCATCTGCAACAGGTAGATTGGTGAGGACGAGGTCAAGTAGGTTTTTCCCTCGTGTTGGTTCTCTCACCACCTGTCGCAGGCCCAGACTGGCAGTTATGTCCTTCAGGGCTCTGCCAGCTCAGTCGTGGTGCTACCAAGCCACTCTTTGTGATGGACATTGAAGTCCCCCTGCCAGTGTACATTCTGTGCTACTCTCAGTGCTTCTTCCAAGTGGTGTTCAACATGGAGGAGTACTGATTCATCAGCTGAGGGAGGGCAGTAATCAGCAGGAGGTTTCCTTGCCCATGCCTGAACGTCCCAGGGCCACTCCTTCCTGACTGTATACCGCTGTGCTGCCACCCCTGGTGGGCCTGTCCTGCCAGTGGGAAAGGACATACCCAGGGGATGGTGATGGAGGAGTTTGGGACATTGGCTGAAAGGTATGATTCTATGACTATCTGTTGCTTGACTAGTCTGTGGGACAGCTCTCCCAATTTTGGCACAAGTCCCCAGACATTGGTGAGGAGGACTTTGCAGGGTTGACTGGGCTGGGTGTGCCGTTGCCGTGTCCGAGGCCAGGTGGTCCGGCCGGTTTCATTTTTATTATTTTGTTAGGCCATTTCAGAGGGCAGTTAAGAGTCAACCACATTGCTGTGGGTCTGGAGTCATATATAGGCCCAGTCTGGGTAAGGACGGCAGATTTCCTTTCCTAAAGGGCATTAGTGAACCAGATGGGTTTTTACAACAATCCGATAGTTTCATGGTTACTAATACTAGCTTTTTATTCCAGATTTATTTAATTAACTGAATTTAAATTCCCCAGGTGCCGTGGTGGGATTTGAACTCACGTTTACTGGATCATTAGTCCAGGCCTGCTGGATTACTAGCCCAGTGACATTACCACTACGCTACTGTTCCCTGACAGCTATTCAACTATGGCCGGCACAAGGGTCATTAGTTATTAGAATGAATGTGATATGTGTGATATGTTTATGCATAAATTTATTAATGAAGTTTGCAATATTTTGTGGTCTCTCTCATTTCACCTTTGCGCCCAGGAGGACGCTGTGATGTGGCACGACACAGGGATGCTCTCTCATATCACCTGGCTACTGGCTCGGGCTGACCCTGGTGGAACCCGAGCAACAGATTGGCCACCTGTCCAGTTGACTGCACGGTGTTGGAGGAGGAAGGTGGGAAATGACAGTTCAACTGAAAAGCCAATAGAGAGATTTCGTCCCATCAGGGCATGCTGTCTGTACTGTGCCTGTTACTTTTAGAGGTCTGCACGAGAGAGGTATCGCCATATATTTTTTTCTCAAGCAGTGTATATTCAAGACAGAGATCAATAGATTTTTGGATACTAAGGGATATGTGGATAGTGCAGGAAGGTAGAGTTGAGGTAGAAGATAAGCCATGATCTTATTGAATGACGGAGCAGGCTCGAATGGCCTACTCCTTCTCCTATTTCTTATATTCTTAAACCTTTTTTTAGGAGAGGATTAAAAGGGGTTGGGAACAGAGTAGTCTTTCTATGCATATAAGATAGACACTAATAAATACAACAAGGAATTCAGGAGAAACTTCTTTACCCAGAGAGTGGTGAGAATGTGGAACTCGCTGCCATAGGGAGTGGTTGAGGCGAATAGCACAGATGCTTTTAAGGGAAAGCTGGATAAACACATGAGGGAGAAAGGAATAGAAGGAGATGCTGATGGAGTGAGATGAAGAGGGGCGGGAGGAGGCTCATGTGGAGCATGGACCAGTTGGGCCGAAAGACCTGTTTCTGTGCTGTAAATTCTATACTTATGAAAATTATCGAATATAGTGTAGTACTATTTAAAAAATGAATTTGCACAATTCCAATTATTCCAGTTTTAATTATCTAACAGTCAATTAATTAAATGCAATATCAGTAATAGAAACACTACATTTAAGCCCTGATAAATGCATGACTTGTTTGGCAAGAAATATTATGCTTGGATCATAATTATCCTGAGCTCAGTACATCTACAAACTGGGAGATTAAAATAGCTGATATGTAAATATTTTTCTACCACAACTCACATACATTCAGAAATTTAATCTAAACAAGCATAATAGAAATTACTTAACTGAAACATATCGAAAAGAAAGACTTGCATTTCTATAGCGTCTTTCACCACCTCAGGACGTCCCAAAGAGCTTTAAAGCCAATTGAACTACTTTTGAAGTGTAGTCACTGTTGCAGCTAGTTTTGTGCACTGCAAGCTCCCACAAACAGCAATGTGATAATGACCCGAGAATCTGTTTTTTTAGTGATGTTGGTTGAGGTATAAATATTGGCCAGGACACCGGGGAGAACTTTCCTTGCTCTTCTTCGAAATAGTGCCATGTGATCTTTTACATCCACCTGAGAGTTTTGCATCTTCCTCGGTACTGCACTGGGAGTGTCAGCTTAGATTTTGGTGCTCAAGTCTCTTGGAGTGGGGCGTGAGCCCACAACCTTCTGACTCAGAGGTGAGAGTGCTACGCACTGAGTCACGGTTTATCAGGTCTCCACCAGCCATACCGGCAAACACTTCAGTCACTGACCGATCTTGGGACTTTCTCTTTTTTCTCCCCCTCCCCTATTAACAGCTTTAAAAAAAACCCTGCCCAGTGAGTACAAGCCCTCACGGGCAGCCTGCTGGGCAGATGGGAGCTCACCCTGACTAGAAATGTTAAGGAAGACCCAAATTCCTGGCAGGAACAGCCATGTGCAAAAAAAAAGTCAGCAGGAATCTCCTGCAGTCAGAAGTGCAAACGTCCAGAAATTTCTATCCACGTGTTAGTTCTATAAGTCTGGGCATAATTTTAAAAACGGAATATTCTTCAGTAGGAATGTAGGAATTGTAAGGGGTGGAAAAAAAAGACCATGGGCTATCGAGTTCGCATTCTACCATGCTAATAGTCACTTGTTGCAACGATAATGGAGTTGTTGACTAATTGTAGCAATCAATCTCTCTCTCAAACAGACCCAGACATGAGGCGAGGAAAACCCCCAGTGGGGGAGAGCTTTGGGAGCCAGAGGCCCAAAGTCACCTGTTCCTCCCGAGCACCCTACACTCCCCACACGTCATGTCTCCAATTACTCATCTGCTGGACCCCAAAATGTTATTTTCTGAAAGAAAACTATCTCATTTTGCATTTGAATAAATCCACACTAACTGCTTCCACCATCTCCCCAGGGAGCCAGTTCCATAGATTGGCCACTCGCTCACCGAAATATTGTTTTCGTAGATTCGCTTTGAATTTAACACCTCCCCCCCACACCCCCACCCCCACCTCCCCCAATTCAAGCGCAGGCCGTGTCCTCTGGTTCTACTGTTCTGGACAGGGTAAAATGGTTTCTTAATAATTATATACTGAGCAGCAAAAACGTAAAGCCCCTTTCCCAGGATGCCAATTATAACATTGTTGGCCGACTTGTTCACACTGAAGCAGCCTGTGCATTGGGTCTTGGTGCATCGTCTAAAGCACTGTGCTACTCACTGCTTATCATGGTTGGCATCTATGACAGCCCGTTCTCGCCATTATAAATCGAGATGATCTTGGCGTTCGTCATTTATACCTCGCCTGTCTGCTGTAGGATAGGGTGTATTTGTATGATTTAGTAAAACATTTTTGTCTAACTATTGATGTAAGAAAACTACTAGGCACTTGGTCTGAGTATTAAACAAGGCTTTAATCAACTGTTTTACAACATGGAGAATAGTTCCTGTTAAAGAATGTCCTGAGCAAGCTGGGCCCATGCCCGAGTATTTATACTCTCCCTGGACAGCGCCACCAGCAGGCCGCCCAGTATTATGTCATAAGTCATTTCCCATGAATGACCAGATTCATGTCAACTATAATATGTGAAATTGTATGTTAAAAGCCTAAAAGCCTGTATAAGATGGCGAATGGCTGAGAGAGCAGCAGGATGGGAAATGGTGCTAACCTGACTGAAACTGGCTCTGTTTGCAATGACTGAAGTAATGGAATGTAATGCTAAGTTTATGGAGACTATCAGGGAGGTGGTATTCAGTAATGTGATAGAAAAGAGGTAAGAGTTGGAGAAGAGAGAGAGATAAGAGAAGCACCCCTCCGTGATAACTACTATAAAATGGACAGATTGTTTAGACAACATCTTGGGAAATGGTCTTTGGAAAGAGAACATCTAAAGTTAAAAGGGCCCTTTGATATGCACAAAGCGAGTCCGAGTGGGATCAACAAGGTCATAAAACATGTATTGGTGTCGGATAGCTGTTTGCAGTCACGTAGGAAGAGGGAAAAAAGGTGTCTAAAGATACGGATTTTGAACACCGAAGGCAGCACGAACCAGAGTTGAAGGAGCTTCAGTCGACAGAACGCAGCAAGAAACCAGGGAAGCGAGCTTCAGTCAGGAGAAAACAGCAAGAGAAGACAGAGACCGCGCCACAGTCGCTCGGGAGGAACGCCGAGGCTCAAACGAACAAGACTGTGACTATCTCCTTGTTAAATATTACTTCTTTGTACTGGATGTTTAATGCTTAATAAACCTGTTTTACTGATACACAATATACCTGGACCCAGAGTGGTTTGTGTAGTCACGGACAAATTATTATAAGAGCTTTTGGAAGCTACACTGCTCAATTACACGAACATGATTTGCGGAGACCAGGAACGATCCTTTAAAAGTAGGTTACGGTAATCCTGACTAACGTCGATGGTTTAAAGGGGTTTCAGAACTGAAAGAACCAATTCTGTGTATTAAACGATTCGGAGCATACAAGACTGCTCATGAATAGATTGTTGGAGCAGCGTTTTGATATAATTTAAACGAGGACAAAATAATTGCACTAATTTTGAAAACAGCAAATATAATTTTGTTATAGCTTTCAATTTCAGCTCCTCATTGGAAAAAGGAAATTACTCGTGGAGCTCTAACCTCATTAAATGAAATTACTGTCACTCAAATTTCTTATCAGTGAAATCTTTCCGACATGGAATGGATTTAATCATTACATTCCAACAAAGAGTGAGCTTAACATCAAATTATTAATCTTCGCTGTTTGTTTTAATTGCTTCGGCTTTCTCATTTCCAATTATTTCATCCAACCTCTTTATGTTTGTTTTTAGTTTTGTGCTCTCTGATTGTTATCAGATTTCAGGCTAAAACATATCAATTCAAATTATCTCCCTGTCCAAATTGGATCCAGCGGTGGAACGGGTTGTGGGTCGTCGCACTGGCATCGCCAGTAGGAATGTGATTGCTTTTGTTGTTTTCATGTTAAACCCAGCTCCCAGGCTGTTTCTTCGGTAAGCTCGATACCGCCTCCTGTTTCTGTCTGAATGCCATGTAGGGGGGATATGCAACCCAAGCCTAATTCTTTCCGCCGGCGTTGCGCTGCGCGGCGCAGCTGGATTGCGGTGGCAGCCTCTTTGGGAGAAGCTCTCCGGCCCAGATCACAGAATGATACAGTACAGAGGGAGGCAATTCGGCCCATCGTGCCTGTGCCGGCTCTTTAAGCAAAAGCTATCCAGTTAGCCCCACTCTCCCCCCCTGCGCTTTCCCCATAGCTCTGCAGTTTTTTTTCCCCCTTTAAGTATTTATCCAAATTCCCTGTGGAAAGTTACTCTTGAATCTGCTTCCACCACCCTTTCAGGCAACGGGTTCCAGATCACGACAACTCCCCGCATATAAAAAGAAATTCTCCACCTCTCCCCTCTGGTTCTTTTGCCAATTACCTTAAATCTGTGTCCTCTGGTTACTGACCCTCCTGCCACTGGAAACAGTTTCTCCTTAATTACTCTATCGAAATTCATAATTTTGAACACCTCGATTAAATCTCCCCTTAACCTTCTCTGGATTCCGGCATTTTCTGCTGAGAGTGAAGATGGCCAGATAATACGTTCATCCCGTTACGGGCGGCGTAAGGATTACACAAGTAATGGGAACACTAATCTAGGATCATCCTGGTGGGGAAAGGTAGAATTGAGAGGTCGCACAACACCAGGTTATAGTCCAACAGTTTTATTTTAAATCACAAGCTTTCGGAGTTACAACTCCTTCGTCGGGTGAAGTGAGGAGATACAGAATCGTCAAAGCATATATAGATAGAGAACAATGCATGTGTAACTTACAATTGCAGACAACTAAATTCAATCATCCTGACTGTTTATCTGCCGAGGTGTGATAAAGTTAATCAGGTCAGCCAGGAAGGTACCACATCAAAGACATAGCAAGATACAACTGAGACAATGAGGTGGAGTCGCATGGGGTCTAACGTGTCAAAAGCTGCCGTCTGTATGTAAAACGATTAACTTTAAAATTTTTACTTTTTTACTGGGAATCACATCTGTGAACAAGCCAACGACGACTCGAGTCCGGATCACGTCATGTATCGTGACATAAACCCAAGATCCCGATTGAGACCGTCTTCATGAGTGCGGAACTTGGCTATCAGTTTCTGCTCGATGATTTTGCGTTGTCGTGTTTTCCTAAGGCCGCCTTGGAGAACGCTTACCCGCAGATCCGAGGCTGAATGTCCTTGACTGCTGAAGTGTTCCCCGACTGGGAGGTAACAATCCTGCCTGGCGATTGTTGCGCGGTGCTCGTTCATACGTTGTCTCAGTGTCTGCATGGTCTCGCCGATGTACCATGCCGCGGTGCATTCTTTCCTGCAACGTATGAGGTAGACAACGTTGGCCGAGTCACATGAGTATGTACCATGTACCTGGTGGGTAGTGTCCTCACGTGTGATGGTGGTATCTGTGTTGATGATCTGGCATGTCTTGCAGAGTTTGCCATGGCAGGGTTGTGTGGTGTCGTGGTCGCTGTTATCCTGAAAGCTGGGTAATTTGCTGCGAACGATGGTACTTCTGAGGTTAGGCGGCTGTTTGAAGGCAAGTAGTGGAGGCGTGGGGATGGCCTTAGCGAGGTGTTTGTCGTCATCGATGACATGTTGAAGGCTGCGAAGAACATGTCGTAGTTTCTCCGCTCCGGGGAAGTACTGGACGACGTAGGGTACCCTGTTGGTTGTGTCCCGTGTTTGCCTTCTGAGGAGGTCTATGCGATTTTTCGCTGTGGCCCGTCGGAACTGTCGATCGATGAGTCGAGCGTCATATCCCGTTCTTACGAGGGCGTTTTTCAGCGTCCGTAGGTGTCCATCGCGTTCCTCCTCGTCTGAGCAGATCCTGTGTATTCGCAGGGCTTGTCCATAGGGGATGGCTTCTTTAACATGGTTAGGGTGGAAGCTGGAGAAGTGGAGCATCGTGAGGTTGTCCGTGGGCTTGCGGTAGAGTGAAGTGCTGAGGTGTCCGTCTTTGATGGAGATTCGTGTGTCCAGGAATGAGACCGATTCTGAGGAGTAGTCCATGGTGAGTTTGATGGTGGGATGGAACTTGTTTATGTTATCGTGTAGTCTTTTCAGTGATCCTTCGCCATGGGTCCAAAGGAAGAAAATGTCGTCGATGTATCTGGTGTACAGCGTTGGCTGGAGGTCCTGTGCAGCGAAGAAGTCTTGCTCGAACTTGTGCATGAAGATGTTGGCGTATTGGGGTGCGAATTTGGTCCCCATGGCTGTTCCGTGTGTTTGGGTAAAAAAATGGTTGTCGAAGGTGAAGACATTGTGGTCAAGGATGAAGCGGATGAGTTGTAGGATGGCGTCTGGAGATTGGCTGTTGTTGATGTTGAGTACTGAGGCTGTTGCAGCGATGCCGTCATCGTGGGGGATACTGGTGTAGAGTGCCGATATGTCCATCGTGGCAAGGAGTGTTCCTGGTTCAACTGGTCCGTGGGTGCTGAGTTTCTGTAAGAAGTCTGTAGTGTCGCGACAGAAGCTGGGGGTTCCCTGTACGATGGGTTTCAGAATGCCCTCGACGTATCCAGAGAGGTTCTCACACAGGGTTCCATTGCCTGATACGATAGGACGTCCGGGTGTGTTGGCTTTGTGTATCTTTGGGAGGCAGTAGAAGTCTCCCACGCGGGGAGTACGTGGGATGAGAGCGCGTAGGATGTTTTGAAGGTCTGGATCGAAGGTCTTGATCAGTCTATTGAGTTGGCGGGTGTGTTCTTTGGTCGGATCTGCGGGTAGCTGTCTGTAGTGTTCCTGGTTGTCCAGTTGTCGGTATGCTTCTTTACAATAGTCCGTTCTGTTCTGTAGGACGATGGCTCCTCCTTTGTCCGCTGGTTTGATGACAATGTTGCGGTTGGTCTTGAGAGCGTGGATGGCGTTGCGTTGTGCTCGGGTGACATTCTGGACTGTCTTGTGAGTGCGGCTGATGAATCTGGCGTTGATGCATTTCCTGACAGCTTGAGCATACATGTCAAGCTTGGGGCAGCGACCCTCCGGAGGGGTCCAGTTTGACTCTTTTTTCTTCGGTTGCTGCACTGCGAGTCCCTCTGTCTGCTGTTCTGGATCATTGATTGTCTCATTGGGTTTGTTGCTGACATCTTGGGATTTGTGGAAGTATTCCCGGAGCCTCATATATATATACTGTGTAATCGATTTATATTCCCTCACTGTACCTGAAGAAGGAGCAGAGCTCCGAAAGCTCGTAATTTCAAATAAAACTGTTGGACTATAACCTGGTGTTGTGCGACTTCTCATTTTTTTCTAAAGCGGGGTCACTCTTATCCCTGGATCCAAGGTCCCAAGATGCTCTCCCATCATGCAAATCTCTGAGAGCGATAATTCTTAAAGTCTACCCCGTTAATCTTTAAAAACTGGATATTAAACAGTGGAAAACCCAACTTTTGGATCCAATTGAACGTACTAGGCTCTCATACATTCGACAAAGAAAAGTGTTGCCGAACAAACATGTTTGTTGGAACTCCCTAGAGTCTGATAGAACCTGGAGGAGTAAACTTGTACCTCCACTAACAGGCTGGAAGAGTTAAATGGCAAGTGTTGGCTGGCACGTTCTTGAATGATGGTACGCTAGGTTAGCGAGAAGGGGAAGCGTACGACCTTTCTCCCGGGATCTCAGCAGCAGCGCCCAGGGAGATTAATTGTCAATTCCTGGAGACTCCCGGACAATCCGGGAAGGTTGGGAATCCCAAGAAGGGACAATGCAGCAGTTTGAACTTGACTTGTTCCTTAACCACAGCTGGCATAAAAAAGAAGCTCGACACCATCCAGGACAAAGCAGCCCGCTTGATTGGCACCCCATCCACCACCTTAAACATTCACTCCCTCCAGCACCAGCATACCGTGGCTGCAGTGTGTACCATCTACAAGATGCACTGCAGCAACTTGCCAAGACTTCTTCGGCAGCACCTCACAAACCCACGACCTCTTCCACCTAGAAGGACAAGGGCAGCAGGCGCATGGAAACACCACCACCTGCACATTCCCCTCCAAGTCACACACCATCCTGACTTAGAAGTATATCGGTCGTTCCTTCATCGTCGCTGGGTCAAAATCCTGGAACCCCCTCCCTAACAGCACTGTGGGAGCACCTTCACCACACGGACTGCAGCGGTTCAAGAAGGTGGCTCACCACCACCTTCTCAAGGGCAATTAGGGATGGGCAATAAATGCTGACCTTGCCAGTGACGCCCACATCCCATAAACAATTTTTTTTTAAAGCAACAACAACAACAACTTGCATTTATTCAGCGCCTTTAATGTAGTAAATCACCCCAAGGTGCTTTAAGGGAAAATAGTGTGGGTTGGCCACAAGTCGAAGGTGGTGGGACTAAAACCCGACAAGTGGGAGTCCCGCCTCCAAAACCTCCCCATTGACAAAATCCAGCCCTAGCACGGTTCAATCCCTTTGGCGCTGTGGGATTCAATGTCTTTGATGGACCCTTACCCTGTGGGATTCAATGTCTTTGATGGATTGTACCCTGTGGGATTCAATGTCTTTGGTGGATTGTACCCTGTGGGATTCAATGTCTTTGGTGGACCCTTACCCTGTGGGATTCAATGTCTTTGATGGATTGTACCCTGTGGGATTCAATGTCTTTGATGGATTGTACCCTGTGGGATTCAATGTCTTTGGTGGACCCTTACCCTGTGGGATTCAATGTCTTTGATGGATTGTACCCTGTGGGATTCAATGTCTTTGATGGACCTTACCCTGTGGGATTCAATGTCTTTGGCGGATTGTACCCTGAGGGGTTCCTATGTCTTTGGTAGTCTGTACCTTGCACATTGTAACACATTTTACTGGGGCTGATCCTATTCAGACAGCTTGAATTCAGAATTTGGTTCATTGCTCACAACCATGAGATACACTTCTATGTCATTACACTGGTTGATGGGCCAAAGATGTCCAAATAATATCATAACCACCTGATACTTTACAATGTCACTTCCTGCTGAAAACTCAAACACTTCCCTTTCAACAAAAATACTATTTTACAAACAACTTTGCAACAATTTGAAAGCTCATCAGAACCCTTCTAACTAAAGGTGATGTACAAATGAAGAGCATCAGCAAAAAATTAACCACTTGGAAGGGAGTAATGGTTAAGGAAGCTTAAGGTCTAGGTTTCATAGAATCATAGAAATTTACAGCACAGAAGCAGGCCATTCGGCCCATTGTGTAAGTGCCGGCCGAAAAAGAGCTATCCAGCCTAATCCCACTTTCATGAAACCCTCATCCGTGCCTTTGTTACCTCCAGACTTGACGATTCCAACGCACTCCTGGCCAGCCTCGCACATTCCACCCTACGTAAACTTGAGGTCATCCAAAACTCGGCTGCCCGTGTCCTAACTCGCACCAAGTCCCGTTCACCCATCACCCCTGTGCTCGCTGACCTACATTGGCTCCCGGTTAAGCAACGCCTCGATTTTAAAATTGTCATCCTTGTCTTCAAATCCCTCCATGGCCTGGCCCCTCCCTATCTCTGTAATCTCCTTCAGCCCCACAACCCCCCCGAGATATCTGCACTCCTCTAATTCTGCCCTCTTGAGCATCCCTGATTATAATCGCTCAACCATTGGCGGCCGTGCCTTCTGTTGCCTCGGCCCTAAGCTCTGGAATTCCCTCCCTAAACCTCTCCGCCTCACTACCTCTCTTTCCTCCTTGAAGACGCTCCTTAAAACCTACCTCTTTGACCAAGCTTTTGGTCACCTGCCCTAATTTATCCTTATGTGGATCGGTGTCAAAATTTTTGTTTTAAAATACTCCTGTGAAGCGCCTTGGGACGTTTTACTACGTTAAAGGCGCTATATAAATACAAGTTGTTGTTGTTGTTGTTGTTTCCAGCTCTTGGTCCGTAGCCCTGTCGGTTACGGCACTTCAAGTGCACATCCAAGTACTTTTTAAATGTGATGAGGGTTTCTGCTTCTACCACCCTTTCAGGCAGTGAGTTCCAGACCCCCAACACCCTCTGGGTGAAAAAAGTTCTCCTCAACTCCCCTCTAATCCTTCTACCAATTACTTTAAATCTATGCCCCCTGGTTATTGACCTCTCTGCTCGGGGAAATAGGTCCTTCCTATCCACTCTATCTAGGCCCCTTATAATTTTATACACCTCCACCCAGCCCCCTCTGTTCCAAAGAAAACAAACCCAGCCTATCCAATCTTTCCTCATAGCTAAAATTCCCCAGTCCTGGCAACATCCTCGTAAATCTCCTCTTTAGCCTCTCTAGTGCAATCACATGGGCTTGCTTTCTTTAACACTCATTCTTCTTCTAATTATTGTTGCCCCATTCCTGGTCAAAGGGGCAAGGATATCAAGGCCTTGGAGAGGGTGCAGAGGAGATTTACCAGAATGGTACCAGGGATGAGGGACTTCAGTTATATGGAGAGATTGGAGAAGCTGGGATTGTTCTCCTTAGAGCAGAGAAGGTTTAAGGGGAGATTTAATAGAGGTGTTCAAAATCATGAAGGATTTTGATAAGAGTTCATAAGGAGAAACTGTTTCCACTGGCAGGAAGGTCAGTAACCAGAGGACACAGATTTAAGGTGATTGGCAAAAGAACCAGAGGGGAGCTTAGGAGAAATGTGTGAGTATAACCCCCCTGCTCTTATATTCTATGCCTCAGCTAATAAAGGCAAGTATCCCGTATGCCTTCTTAACCACCTTATCTACCTGTCCTGCTTCCTTCAGGGATCTGTGGACATGCACTCCAAGGTCCCTCTGTTTCTCTGCACAACAGTGGAACAATAGTGATTGCAGCTTGCCAACAATGGCATGTAACAATATCTGAGACTGTAAGTTGAGCCAAGAGATAAGTTATCAAATCTACAGTTCGATGGTACACAGCTTTCTATACCACTTAGGACAGTCACTGGCTATCAACCAGCCTTCTGTAGACTCAATGGAAAGGAACATTAGGCTAAGTAGAGCCTGTGAACCCTCAGATCATATTGCACGAGTTTTATTTGATTTAATATAAACTAGTCTTCCCTTACAGAGATGTCAGAGATGGTTTAATTGCGAAGATTCCAACACGGCCCCTTGACTTATTTCAGTCCTGATCAATAAATGGAGAGACAATGAGTACCAACATTTGCTGTTCAATTTTTACAGCCGCACTTCATCTCATCACTCACTAGCTCTTGAATGGCCTGTCAATTCTCAAAGTAAACCTACCCAATCATTATACATAAGAAGGTTGTGAATCTTTGGCATTCTCTGCCCCAGAGGGCTGTGGAGGCTCAGTCGTTGAGTATATTCAAGACTGAGATCGATAGATTTTTGGACTCTCGGGGAATCAAGGGATATGGGGATGGGGCGGGAAAGTGGAGATGAGGTAGAAGATCAGCCATGATCATAATGAATGGCGGAGCAGGCTCGAAGGGCCGACTCCAGCTCTTGTTGCTTATGTGATTCTGTTCTAAAGTCCTAACAGAGCTCATCCACCTCAGAACAAAAGGTCTCAAGCTTTGTGTTGACATGATCTTAGATAAGACATAGTTCTGGTTCATGACAATCCAAACTGGATGGACTCACACTTGCTCTGTTATCTGTAGTTTACAGTAAGTGCTGGCCTTTTTTGACACCAAGTTAACTCATAGATTCAGTGCAGTGATGCCATGAGGTCAGTGTGTTCTTGCAACCAATTTGCTGTTGATGAGTTTATAGATTAGCTTTCTTGCTCTAATGACTAATATGTTAAGTTGTGCAATGGATTGGTGAAGGTGCTTTAATCACTGTTTATTCTTCAGGCTCAGGAAATGTGTTCAACAGTTCTCTAAACTGGCCCATAAACAAGCTGTACAAATGTGCTAAGGAATAGTTACTCATTTCGGTTTGTAATATCCATAAATCAAGGAAGCCCGTCACTAACTTAGCTCTGCAAGATATTAGACATCAGGTCACTTGGCTTCATAGATCGATTAGATGAGCAGGTCTCCCGTGGCACTGCTCGTGGTGAGTCAGAGAATACGCTGTTTTAAAACAGTATGGATGTTATCAACAAATTCTAAATGTGGAAAGTGTTACAGGGAGTAAGCACGACATTTACAGGATGTGACTGCGGTACACAAATATATTATAGATTTATTGAAAATTCTGAAATTGGTTGATATTCCAGGATTTGCCACTTGACAACAACACCTACATGTAAATGGGCGAGAGGAGGAATGTCCAAGCTTTCGACTTGACGGAGCCTCAGGGCCACATATAGGCCTAGAAATTGCTTCGCGCTGCACCTGAAAAATGGACACCTAAGGCCCCAAGATGGCGGGCAGGAAGTGCACCGACTGCCATATTGGGTAAGGACAAACAAGAGGCGATCTTTACCCATGCTTGAAGCCAGTGTTAGTTCCTTTTGCATTGTCAAATAAGGGGCCGAACGCTTGCCTGAGTGAATCCCACTCCAACATTGGCTTGACTGAGCTGTGGCTCAGTTCATAGCACCCTCACCTCTGGGTCAGCAGGGTGTGGCATCGTAGTCCCACTCCAGGGACTTGAGCACATAAAGCTAGGCTGACACTCCAGTGCAGTGCTGAGGGAGTGCTGCACTGTCAGAGGTGCCGTCTTTCGGATGAGACGTTAAACCGAGGCCCCGTCTGCTCTCTCGGGTGGGCGTAAAAGATCCCACGGCCACTATTTCGGAGAAGAGCAGGGGAGTTATCCCCGGTGTCCTGGGGCCAATATTTATCCCTCAACCAACATAATAAAAGCAGATTATCTGGTCATTATCTCATTGCTGTTTGTGGGAGCTTGCTGTGCGCAAATTGGCTGCTGCATTTCCCACATTACAACAGTGACTGCACTTCAAAAGCACTTCATTGGCTGTAAAGCGCTTTGGGATGTGCGGTGGTTGTGAAAGGCGCTATATAAATGCAAGTCTTTCTTTCTTTCACTGCGGTAATGAGGGAGTGCTGCACTGTCGGAGGTGCCGTCTTTCAGATGAGATGTTCTCTCAGGTGGATGTAAAAGATCCCATGGCACTATTTCGAAGAAGAGCAGAGGAATTCTCCCTGGTGTCCTGGCCAACATTTAGCCCTTAATCAACATTTAATCTCTCCTGCCTTGCATTCTAGCACAGACTATCCCTTCAGTTCCTTCCTCCCTCCCCGCCCCCCTTCCCTGCCTCTGCACCTGCTTAAAATCTGTTACATCTCCAGCTTTTTCCAGTTCTGATGAAGGGTCCCAGACCTGAAACGTTAACTCTGTTTCTCTCTCCACGGATGCTGCCTGGCCTGCTGAGTGTTTCCAGCATTTTCTGTTGTTATTTCAGATTTCCAGCATCCGCAGTATTTTGCTATTGTGTGACTAAAAAACAGATTACCTGGTCATTATCACAGTGCTGTTTGTGGGAGCTTGCTGTGCGCAAATTGGCTGCCACGTTTCCTGCATTACAACAGTGACTGCACTTCAAAAAAAATACTTAATTGCCTGTAAAGCACTTTGGGACATCCTTAGGTCATGAAAGGCGCTATATAAATGTAAGCCTTTCTTCTGAGGCAGCCAGGGCCATCACAGGGGTAACCAGCCCTACGGAACGCTTTCCGCAAAGAAGGTTACGTCACTTAACTTGAACGTGGAGCCGGGAAGAGCGGGAATTACCTCAGCTCCACAACCATAACTTTACTCTTTTGCCCCTTTAGCCTTCTTGGTGGGAAGTCATACAGCAGCATATCTCAGGAACAAGAAAGCATCTGTGACCACGTCACAGTTCAAAAGGACTCGTAGCCTGTCTTTCAGAACAAGGTCTGTTTAACATGCAAACCCTACAAAACCAATCCTGTCCAATTGAAAATAAAAATCCATTGCATAATCCTTTGGAAGTTCTGTATATTGTAAGCTTCATACAAAAAAGTTACAGTAAAGTCACGTAGTATTATGTACATCTGTGAAACTACAATCTTCTCCCGGCATAGTGGTTAGCACTGGTGCCTCACAGCGCCAGGGACCCGGGTGACTGTCTGTGTGGAGTTTGCACATTCTCCCCGTGTCTGCGTGGGTTTCCTCCGGGTGCTCCGGTTTCCTCCCACAGTCCAAAAATGTGTGGGTTAGGTTGATTTGGCTATGATAAATTGACCCTTAGTGTTAGGGGGGGATTAAATATGTGGGGTTATGGGGATAGGATGGGATATGTTAGGGGGAATTAAATACGTGGGGTTACGGGGATAGGGTGGGATATGTGTCGGTGCAGGCTCGATGGGGATTCTGTGTGAGAAAGCAGGGACAGGGTACTGGATTTGGATGATCAGCCATGATCGTATTGAATGGTGGAGCAGGCTCGACGGGCCGAATGGCCTACTCCTGCTCCTAGATTCTATGTTTCTATGTAAAGTGGGTAAATCGATCTCCCCCGACTCCCTATTCCTCTAACATTTTAAAACTAAGGAATATCTGCGCTCCTCCAATTCTACCCTCTTGAGCATTCCTGACTTTAATCGCTCCACCATTGGCGGCCGTGCCTTCAGCTGCCTGGGCCCTAAGCTCTGGAATTCCCTCCCTAAACCTCTCCGCCTTTCAACCTCTCTCTACCTCCTTTAAGACGCTCCTTAAAACCTACCTCTTTGACCAAGCTTTTGGTCACCTGCCCCAATATCTCCTTATGTGGCTCGGTGTCAAATTTTTGTTTGATAATCGCTCCTGTGACGAGCCCTGGGGGCGTTTTACTACGTTAAAGGCGCCGTATAAATACAAGCTGTTGTTGTTGTTAACTGTCAGACTGCTAACACCTCCAGGCAAGATCTGGACAACAGATTGGGTTGATAAAAATAAAATTCAGCTGACGCCAAAATAAGGATTAACGTTACAGAGAAAGGTTGCTACATTATCTGGGGTAACTTTATTGTTATCAAATGCATATCTAATACATAACTGTAACTAAAAAAGTTAACTATTGAGGCACTCCCCTTCTGTGTGGCCTGTTACTATCATTTTCTCCTATTCTTCTTTTCGATTCTCTGCCCTTTTTTTACTCTTTCAAACTTAATTCTAATTTTTGTCTTTACTTTAACCAACCTATATTTTATGACCTCCTCTACATAAAACATCAGCTTAACAACAACAACCTACATTTATATAGCGTCTCTAACATAGTAACACATCATAACCAGACAAAAATGGACGCAGGGCCATCGAAGGAGATCTTGGCACGGAATTTGCGGCTGTAATGACGGTGAGACTGTCAGCACTCGCCGTCATTACTGTGTAAAACTCACAGCAGCTTCTGGCGTCCGCGCATGCGCAGTTAAATGCGGAAATCCGGAGGTTGCTGTCAGTGATACCCTGCTCCTCCACAGGGTGCGCTGTTGCAGTCTTCGCAGAGAAGGTTGAGAGGAGATTTGATTGGAGGTGTTCAAAACCATGTGGGGTCTAGACAGAGTAGATGGAGAGAAACTGTTCCCATTGACGGAAGGGTCGAGCACCAGAGGACACAAATTTAAGGTGATTGGCAGAAGAACCAAAGGCGACATGAGGAAAACTTTTTTACGCAGTGAGTGGTTATGATCTGGAATGCACTGCCTGAAAGAGTGGTGGAGGAAGATTCAATCGTGGCTTTCAAAGTGGAATTGGATAAGTACCTGAAGGAAAAATATTTGCAGGGCTACGGGGAAAGGGCGGGGACGTGGGACTAGTTGAAGTGCTCTTGCAGAGAGCTGGCACAGGCTCGACAGGCCAAATGGCCTCCTTCTGTGCTGTAACCATTCTATGATTCTATGATTCGGAATCAGTGAATTGACGTGAACTTCAACTTTTTATGTACTATTCTCGCTGTAAAAGTCATTGTAAATGTTAAGCCTTGTTGAATGAGCTGTAACTGAGTTTTTAACAGCATACTAATTCATAATTACTGCTGAACAACCTCTCTGGCCCTGAAAAACTAATTTTTCAAGTATGGAGAGTCATTCCCTCAGAAGAACATTTAAAAATTCCATTATTTTTAAAATAATAAAAATAAAATTTTGTAAGTTTATATTTCAGCTTTTACCTTACTCCCGTGTGCATGTTCCCATCTTCTGTAAAATGATTAAAATGTGAATTATAAAACCTGCTTTTTACTTCCTGCTTTGCCGCCTGTGAGGATTCTTCAATCTGATTGGCTGATCAGCCTGCCTGCTGCTTGCAATGTTGATGGCGCCAAATTGAAAGTCAGGTCAGAATAGAGGAAATCGACGCTCTGGAGCTCACTCAATCTTTGTGGGCAGCTTTTTTCCAAGGTCAGTGACGAGGACCGTCCCTTCGCCGCTGACCGCAAAAATGGTGACTCAAAACTTTGTCAGAGCAGCGGGTTTTAAGGTAGTTAATAACATTGTCCAACCGTTAATCTTTCTAAAGCGGTCATGATGCGGAGATGCCGGTGTTGGACTGGGGTGGACAAAAATGAGAAGTCGCACAACACCAGGTTATAGTCCAACAGTTTTATTTGAAATTACGAGCTTTCGGAGCGCTGCTCCTTCGTCAGGTACAGTGAAGGAATACAAATCGGTTACAAAGTATATATAGACAGAGAACAATGTGTCTGCAGAGATACAATCCGCCTCCCTGATGGATTGTATCTCTGCAGACACATTGTTCTCTGTCTATATATACTGTTGAGAGGTCGCACAACACCAGGTTATAGTCCAACAGTTTTATTTGAAATCACAAGCTTTCGGAGCTATCGCTCCTTCCTCAGGTGAAGTAAATTGGATACAGAATCGCCAGAGCATATATAGATGGAAAAAAAAGCATGTGTACTTTACAATTGCAGACCAATAAATTAAATCATCCTGACTATCTGCCGAGGTGTGATAAAGTTAATTAAGTCAGCCAGGAAGGTACCACATCAAAAGACATAGCAAGATACAACTGAGACAATGAGGTGTAGTCGCAGGGGTTCCAACGTGTCAAAAGCTGCCGTCTGTATGTAAAACGAAAAGCTTTAAAAAAAAATTTACTTTTTTACTGGGAAAATTTTTACTTTTTTACTGGGAATCACATCTGTGAACAAGCTAACGACGACTCGAGTCCGGATCACGTCATGTATCGTGACATAAACCCAAGATCCCGATTGAGACCGTCTTCATGAGTGCGGAACTTGGCTATCAGTTTCTGCTCGATGATTTTGCGTTGTCGTGTGTTTCTAAGGTTGCCTTGGAGAACGCTTACCCGCAGATCCGAGGCTGAATGTCCTTGACTGCTGAAGTGTTCCCCGACTGGGAGGTAACAATCCTGCCTGGCGATTGTTGCGCGGTGCTCGTTCATACGTTGTCTCAGTGTCTGCATGGTCTCGCCGATGTACCATGCCGCGGTGCATTCTTTCCTGCAACGTATGAGGTAGACAACGTTGGCCGAGTCACATGAGTATGTACCATGTACCTGGTGGGTAGATAGCCCCAGGCTCCTTTTTGTGTCGTACCAGCAATCTCCTGAAACCCATTCACGTTCCTCTATACCCTGACCTCAAACAAGTGCAAGAAGTTCATGGATTCCTCCAAGATCGAGACCACCCGTTCAGTTTCCTAGGCTGCTTTCCACCTCCCCCCCCCACCCCTTGCCCTCGCCCACTAAACCAAACCTCTCCACCAATCCCCTCCCACTTTAGCCCCAAGTCTCCTGTCTCTCTCTCTCTATATTCTCCTCCATCACCCGCTCTGCCCTTGCCAAGTTCATCTCGGCCATGAGACCTATCTTCTGCTCCATGGACCCCATTCCTAAGTAACTCCTTACAAGCCAATTGGCCCTCATGCTAGCTGATGTAAAGGATTCCCACTTCTCAGTCACTGCCCGTCGTCCTCCCATTTCATGCGCAGCGCACCTCCGAATTTTCAATACAAGCTACCAGCAGGCAAGGCTCCCCATTGGAAGCACAAAGTCAAAAAAAATTCCCCTCCTGTCACAGTGGCAAACACTCCCAATTCAAGTACCGCATGGGCTAGATGGTGTTGGCCCTGGCTCAGTGGGTCGCTCTCTCGCCTCTGAGTCAGGAGGTCGTGGGTTCAAGTCCCCACTCTAGAAACTCGAGCACAAAAATCCAGGCTGACACTCCAGTGCCATACTGAGGGAGCGCCGCACTGTCGGAGGTGACGTCTTTCGGATGAGACGTTAAGCCGAGGCCCTGTCTGCCCTCTCGAGTGGATGTAAAAGATCCCACGGCCACTATTTCGAAGAAGAGCAGGGGAGTTCTCCCCGGTGTCCTGTGTCAATGTTTATCCTTCAACCAACATCACTTTAAAAAAAAAAGCAACATTGCTGTTTGTGGGAGCTTGCTGTGCGCACATTGGCTGCCGTGTTTCCTATATTACGACAGTGACTATACTTCATTGGCTGTGAAGTGCTTTGGGATGTCACAAAAGGCGCTACATAAATGCAAGATCTTGCTGCCCCATTACGATAACATTCTGATGTTTCCTCCTGTTCCGGGCGGAGGCATTCTACCCTTAAGCCCCTGGAAGTTACTAGTGAAGTGAAAAAATGGCGGAGACCCAGAGTCGCGTGTCTCCGCCCCTTTGCGCCCGGCTCATGAGTGTACCCTGGGTGCAAAGCAGAGAAAACCCCACCCGTGTGTTCAATACCTCAGTGCTGACTCCCCTCACCTTTTAAAGAGAAGACATAAATGCACAATTAGAGTAAAGAGAGTAATCTGTGTGGGGGGAAAATCAGAATGGCTTGATGATAACTTTCAGAACGAATCAAGGTTTGAGTAAACAAAGCTCAAGTGTTATCCTTGAAATAATTATAAAATTCTAATCAGAATAACTAACACATTCTGACAGTGAACATGGCTTCCAAGGCAATCAGCTTTGAGTAGGAATAACATCATGGGACCCATCTTTGAGCCTTTAAATCTTCCAAGAAATGTCCCCCGATCAACGATTGGCCTGATTGGGGACGCGGTACAGTTGCCAACACTTCTGAGAAACTGGAAAAGCCGAATTTCTAACTCCCGGCTATTGCGCGCGGGACAGTCGGTCGGAGTTATAATCGGCTGGGGGGGGGGGGCCTCGCTTGACCGCTGCCGGTCAGCTGCTCGGCCGTACCCGGTGGAAAGCGGCGGCTGACCAGCAGCGGGAGGACGAAAATCGGACGGTCTCTCTCGAAGGCTGCCGACAGCAAGGCAGGTCCGGGAGGAAGGGCGCCGCGGGGGAGGGGGGCTCGCGACCAGAATGGTAACCACGGAGCCACGGTTGACACCAAAACTGAAATAAGTTTGGTGAAAAGAAAAACTTGCATTTCTGTAGCGCCTTCCACAACCTTAGGACGTCCCAAAGCGCTTTACAGCCAATGAAGTACTTTTTTTTTGAAGTGTCGTCACTGTTGTACAATGGTGAGGAAATGCAGCAGCCAATTTGTGCACAGCAAGCTCCCACAAACAACAATGAGCTACTGACCAGATGATGTTTTAGTGGTGTCGGCTGAGGGATAAATATTGGCCAGAGCATCGGGGGGAAACTCCCTTGATCTTCTTCGAAATTGTGGCCGTGGGATCTTTTACGTCCACCTGAGAGGGGCAGACGGGGCCTCGGTTTAACATCTGATCTAAGACCCAAGTCAGTGAAAGGGTTATCTTAAGATGTTATTTCCACTGCTACAGATAATGGCAGGTTCCTGCACGTGAGTTGGTAAAGGATGTTATTCAAAGTGCTCCTTCAAGCCACGCAGGTTTGCAGGAAGATTCACAGTGTCGTTACTGATTAATCAGCGTTATGAAATGAAAGTTTAATTTATTTTAATTTGTTAATTGTTGCCCTTATTTTTGTAACAGAGCAGGATGGAGCCTGCTTGAAAGCAGTGACTGCCTGGGTCTTCTTGACAGCACAGTAACAGCGGGGAGTGACTGTGTCTGAGTGCTAACAGCCGCAGAGATCTGATGCTGTATCTCTCCGCTTAACAGCAACATATTCTTTTCACTTTTTTTTTTAATTCCCATTTTGTTAAGCCGATAGTTAAAAAACAAACACTGAAAAGGAAAGGGATGTCGGGGACTCGGAATGTGTTTGCATTCCGTTTCCTTTACCTGTGACAGGATGAGAGAATTTTTTTTACATTTGTAGGATAATGCATCAAAAATTGATTTTCTACACTGTGATGTGTGTAACAGCAATGGTTTGAATTATTTCAACAGCCCCCTGGCGAACTGTTACAAATAAGTCCTCGTTTACAAAACTGTGCCTACAGTAAGCCTTACTGAATGTGTCCCTTTCATGATTAGAACTAACAGTATGGCATTTCATAGATGTGCCTTTTGATGTACACACCAGTTTGCCTGGTCAGGGCAATGTTTGGAACAGATTTCAGTTAATGGTTGTCACAATTGGCCATCGTGTCTGTGCCGACTAAAAAGATCTCTCCAGCCTAATCTCACTTTCCTGCTCTTGGTCCGTAGCCCTGTAGGTTACGGCACTTCCAAGTGCATATCCAAGTACTTTTTAAATGTGATGAGGGTTTCTGCCTCTACCACCCTTTCAGGCAGTGAGTTCCAGACCCCCACCACACTCCGGGTGAAAAAAGTTCTCCTCAACTCCCCTCTAATCCTTCTACCAATTACTTTAAATCTATGCCCCCGGTTATTGACCTCTCTGCTAAGAGAAATAGGTCCTTCTTATCCACTCTATCTCGACCCCTCATAATTTTATACACCTCAATTAAGTCTCCCCTCAGCCTTCTCTGTTCCAAAGAAAACAACCCCAGCCAATCCAATCTTTCCTCATAGCTAAAATTCTCCAGTCCTGGCAACATCCTCGTAAATCTCCTCTGTACCCTCTCTAGTGCAATCACATCCTTCCAGTAATGTGGTGACCAGAACTGTCGCAGTATTCTAGCTGCGGTCTAACTAGTGTTTTATACAGTTCAAGCATAACCTCCCTGCTCTTATATTCTATGCCTCAACTAATAACGGAAAGTATCCCGTATGCCTTCTTAACCACTTTATCTACCTGTCCTGCTACCTTCAGTGATCTGTGGACATGCTCTCCAAGGTCCCTCTGTTCCTCTACACTTCTTAGTATCCTACCATTTATTGTGCATTCCCTTGCCTTGTTAGCCCTCCCCAAATGCATCGCCGGATTGAATTCCATTTGTCACTTTTCTGCCTTTTTGAGCAGTCCATTGATATCTTACTGCAGTCTACAGCAGAATTTTGTCAATGATTTTCCCACCACCGAGGTTAGGCTGACTGGCCTGTAATTACTCGGTCTATCCCTTTCTCCCTTTTTTAACAACGGTACAACATTAGTAGTCCTCCAGTCCTCCGGCACCTCACCTATAGTCAGTGGATTACAAAATGAGGGCCACCGTGTAGAGCAAATTACACGTCTGATGTGAATCCATGGCTGTGGCTCAGTGGGTAGCACTCTCACTTTTGAGGGTCAGAAGGTTGTGGGTTCAAGCCCCACTCCAGAGACTTGAGCACGTAATCTAAGATATGGTGACCAAAACTGTACGTAGTACTCTAGCTGTGGCCTTACTAATGTTATACAGTTCTAGCATAACTTCCCTGCTCTTATATTCTATGCCTCAACTAATAAATGAACGTATCCCGTATGCCTTCTTAACCACTTTATCTACCTGCCCTGCTACCTTCAGGGATCTGTGGACATGCTCTCCAAGGTCCCTCTGTTCCTCTACAGTACAGTACTGAGGGAGCGCTGCACTGTCGGAGGGGCAGTACTGAGGGAGCGCTGCACTGTCGGAGGGGCAGTACTGAGGGAGTGCTGCACTGTCGGAGGGGCAGTACTGAGGGAGTGCTGCACTGTCGGAGGTGCCTCCTTCAGATGAGATGTTAAACCGAGGCCCCGTCTGCTCTCTCAGGTGGCTGTAAGAGATCCCATGGCACTATTTCGAAGAAGAGCAGGGGAGTTCTCCCCGGTGTCCTGGCCAATATTTATCCCTCAACCAATACCACTAAAGACAGATTATCTGGTTATTTATCTCATTGCTATTTGTGGGAGCTTGCTGTGTGCAAATTGGCTGCCACATTTCCTACAATACAACAGTGACTGCACTTCAAGAAATGTACTTCATTGGCTGTAAAGCACTTTGAGAGGTTTTGTATTAAATGCTGCTACATCCTCAATCTGTATTGGAATAATTCAGAATGATTTGTGCGTTATGAAGAGCTAAAGAATTCCTCTGGATGTCCTTATCTCTCACTTCCACAGCCACTGACATTGTCATAACAGCAGTGACCACAAAAAAAGGTCATTCCCTGACTGTGAAACCCTTCGGGATGCCCATGGGATGTGACCGGTGCTTGCTAAAGACAACAACAACTTGAATTTATACAGCACCTTTAACGTAGTAAGACGTCCCAAGGCGCTGCACAGGACCGATTATCAAACAAAAGCCTGGTCAAAGAGATCGTTTTTAAGGAGCGTCTTAAAGGAGAGAGAGGCGGAGAGGTTTAGGGAGGAATTCCAGAGCTCGGGGCCTCAGCAGCTGAAGGCACGGCCGCCAATGGTGGAGCGATGAAAATCAGGGATTTGCAAGAGGCCAGAATTGGAGGAGCGCAGAGATCGCGGAGGATTGTAGGGCTGGAGGAGGTGAGAGAGATAGGGAGAGGCGAGGCCCTGGAGGGATTTGAAAACAAGGATGAGAATTTTAAAATCAAATTGTTGTTTCTTTCCATGCTCCATTAGTAGCTTGGGGAACTGTAACTATGGCGATTCTCTCTCAGTTGGTACCGTTGCTCCTTTCAGACAAAATTTGCTCCTCTTCATGTTGGGAAACACGCAAATACATGACAAAGAAAACAGCTCAGCGCAGTGTTAAGGGAGTGCTGCACTGTCAAAAGTGCCATCTTTCGGATGAATTAAAAAAAGACTTGCATTTACATAGCGCCGGTCATGACCTCTGATATCCTGAAGCACTTTACTTTAGAGATAAGCAGAAAGACAGACTGGTCTTTGGAAAGCATCTGTCACATGCTCTGGGCACCCAAAGTGTTTTAGAGTCAGGGATTTCCTTTTTTTGTGGTCGCTGTTGTTATTAGAATGTCAGTGGCTGTGGACGTGAGCGATAAGGACATCCAGAAGCAATCTTCAGTTCTTCATAACACACACATCGTTCAGAACAATTCCAATACAGAATTTGGTCGAAAAAGCCCAGAAATTGCTGGAAACACTCAGCAGGCCAGACAGCATCTGTGGAGAGAGAAACAGAGTTAACGTTTCAGGTCGGTGACCCTTCTTCAGAGCTGGGAGAAGTTAGAGAGGTAACAGAACTTGGTGTAGCAGTGGCCAATTAATCCACCAAAGCCCCTTCCACACAAATTAGCGACTTCTAAGAGCTCTCAAGCCCTTGAACGTGCTGTCGCCTCCCAAATCCGTGTCCATCTTTCCTGGAACTCCAGAGGGAATTTTTCGGGGGGTCAGGGGGCGCGTTTGGTGGCGGGTCGGCTGGGGAAATGTTTTTTTGACGGCGGGTAGGGAACCCGCTGTCAACCTGCCTCCACGCTAGTCTCCCAGGTGTCGGGTCTGTTGGCGCTGAACAGACCCGACACCAAGCGGCGGGGGAGGCAATTTACATTATTACAGAGATTGTTAGGAGGCAATTAAATAGTATTTCAAGCTCACCTTTTAGATTTTTAGAGTTCGCCAATGGCTTCCCCGCTGCTCGGGGATCACGTCAGGTAAGGAGGTCGGGTGTTGTGTCAGCATGTGATGATTTCTGAACTTGACAGCTGCAAATGGTCTATAAAAGCTCCCATTTCACAGGTGTTCACTTTCCAAGGTTAGAAGCTGTTGCTTACTGCATTTGGAAGACAGATTGAGTTTTATGCAGCTTGCAAGTGTTTGGAGCAAACTCGCTACCCAGTGTCATCTCATTGGAACAACCTCTCTCACCATTGACAGATCACTTCTGTCATCTCAACCTCACCTGCCATCTATTCCATCAGCATCGGTGCCCTTGAATCCCACCACGATCAGCCCCAACACCAGCAGCTCCAGGCACACCAGCAGCACCAACAACAACACCAACCTCATCCGCAATCAGTTGGGGCTGCACAGGACACAGGGCATCAGCACCCGACCACATTGCTGCCCGGGATGCCAGGGATGGCCTCACCATGGCCAGATTTACTTCACTTGACGCTGTACACCCTGGCTGCCACATGATGTGCCAGGTTAACACCACCCCACACCAACACCATAAAGCATCCCTACAATGCCCAAGCCATTCCTTTCACACTCATCACCATTGAGGGGGGTACCGTTATGTCTCACCATTCACTACAACTCACTAAGCCACTTCCAAAGGTGCACACAAATCTGTCCAAGAAAACAGTGTTGAAAATAAAGATTTCAGTGTTTGACAGCACATTAACAGAAACTTCACATGAACATTGGCTAAAACACCCAAGTGCCTACCCTTGTTAGTTGGTATGATTGGACTAGGATGAGGGTGAGTGTGAGGGGTGGCTAGTGAGATGGGGAAGTGATAATGTAGATAGAGAGGGATGGGTGGAGGTGCAAGGTAAGTTGGTGTGAGTAAGGATGTGCAGGAGTAGGGTAGGGAAGGCAGAGTGATGGGGATGTGATGAGTGGCACAGCAGGATGAGGTTGAGTGTGGCTTTGCAGTAACGTTTCGTGATCTACTGAGATCATTGAAAGGTTTGCGCCCGGTCCTCCTGATGACATCCCTGCTTGTGTCCTCCTGTGCAATGTGCAACCAGGCTGCGTTGATCTCCTGGGGAAGTCTCTTCCGCCCATGGGATGGGAAGAGGACCTCCCTGCGTGCTGTGACTCCCTCCATAAGCATATGGAGGGAGTCATGGGAGAGCCTGGGTGCAGCCCTGCACCTCTTGTCAGTGTTTGCAGCACCTCAATGCTATAGAACACTGACAGCAGAACTGTCCAAATCAATTTGAGCATGGTTCCGTTAAGGAAACCCGCTTCCTTCAATTGGCCAGCAACCACACTGGGCGGGATTAACAAGCCCAATCAGCGTAAAATTCATTTCACAAAACGGGCTGGAGCCAGCAGCGGGGTCGCACCCGCCACCAACCCCGGCCGCACCATCTCGGTAGGCAAAATCGCGGCCTCCATGTTTGAATCCTGCCACTGCCACAGTACTGAAACGGTCATTATCAAAGTCACAAATGACATCCTATGTGACTATGACAAAGGCAAACTGCCCCTCCTCGTCCTTCGAGACCTGTCTGCAGCCTTGACCACACCATTCTCCTCCAATGCCTCTCCTCCGTCATCCAGCTGGGTGGGACTGCACTCGCCTGGTTCCATTCATATCTATCCAGTCGTAACCAGAGAATCACCTGCAATGGCTTCTCTTCCCACCGTTACCTCTGGGGTCCCATCCTTGACCCCCTTCTATTCTCATCAACGTGCTGCCCCTCGGCGATCATCTGAAAACATGTCAGGTTCCACACGTACGCTGGCGATTCCCACCTCTCCCTCCCTACCACCTCTCTCGACCCCTCCACTGTCTCAGAATTGTCACACTGCTTGTCTGACATTCATGACTGGATGAGCAGAAATTTCCTCCAACTAAATATTGAGAAGACCGAAGCCATGGCCTTTGGTCCCTGACATAGCATCCCTTTCCCTGGCAACTGTCTGAGGCTGAACCAGACCGTTTCCAACCTCAGTATTGTATTTGACTCTGAGATGAGCTTCTGACCATATATCCGCGCCATTGCCAAGACCAACTACTTCCACCTCCGTAACATCGCCCAACTCTGCCCCTACCTCCGCTCATCTGCTGCTGAAACCCTCATCCATGGCTTTGTTACCTTTAGACTTGACTATTCCAAACGCACTCCTGGCCGACCTCCCATCTTCCACCCTCCATAAACTTATGCTAATCTAAAACTCTGCTGCCCGTATCCTAATGCGCACTGTAGGGGGGTGGTGGTTTGTGTCAGCTTCACATCTGACTTCTGAGCGGTTCGAATCGCTCCCACTCCCTTGGTTCTAGACCTTGGACTTATTTGGGGGTTGTGACAAAAAGTGTAGCAGACAACTGGTTTTGATGCAAGAACTTTGATTTTTATTCAAGAAAGTAAAAACACAACACAAACACTCTTAACACTCTAAAAGTGGGGAACACTTCGGTACAAGCGAGGGAAATAACATTAGAAGAATACTTCACCCCTCCCAATCCCACTTCACTAGCTGGGTTGGACTCCAGAGGACCAGGGATGATACTCACCAGAATCCTTGACAGTTGGGTTAGTTCGCGGTTTTGGGGTTCGCTCTATATGTTGGTTGGTGTCTGCCGTACCCCGTACCCCGTACGCGGTACAGGACTTCAACTGCGTATCTGGTCAGTCTTCGCGAGTCCGCTGATGCGGTAGGGTGCGTATTGGATCTATCAGGTGAGTACCCACTTTTCCTTGGTTTAGAAGTAGGGTTTAGAGTTTTTTAAGGGAAAATCTTACCCAGGGGTAAGTCAGGAGTAGATTGTAGAGTGGAAACTTTGCGGATCTTCGGTTTTTCTTCGAGTTGGTTTTCTTTGGTCGTGGTGGCCCAAATATTGGTACTTGGTGTTCGGTTGGTTGTTTCGTGAGGGCCTTGTTGCCGCGAGGTGTCCGATGGTCACTGAGGCGGTCATTCTGGTTTCTTCACGTGTCGGCCTACTTTGTTGGATGGTCTGGCTTTCGAGCTGTCGACCTCCTGGCTGGACACGGAATGCTGAACGGTGGTGTTGCAGAACTGTGTTGCGGAGAATGCCTCCGTCGATATCTTCTTGTTCTTCCTTCCTCTTCTCTTTTTCAGGTTGAGAACGGGCCTTCAATTATACCCATTGAAGCTCCCTTATCTGCACGCCAAATCAGATCCCTGTCATTGTTAGATTTTGGCGGGCTCATTAACAGTAACCTGTTTGTAAATGTGTGAAGTGGTTTTCGGGATGGCTCCATCCTGTCGATTTGTTGTTTAATTGTAGTTGAATTGTCCTCATGTTTTGGGTTCTTTGACTGGGCCTAGGATTTCTATAGAGTAGGCCGAAGTAATCTGTTTTATGCATGTCTTTAATGGGCTCTATAAATTGGGGTGGAGACTGGTTTTCCTCGGGTTTATTGTTAGGATGCTAATGTCTGATAGGGGCCGATTCAAACTTCCAGCGAGGTCATGCGGTTCCCCAGATAGTTTCCATTAGCTCCAATACCCAAACTGTTTTTACAGAGGTTAATCCCACCTTCCTTCACAGCCTTTTCTCCCCTACAAGCACAGACATGTTTTAAAAATACCAAATCTTGGTTTTTGCTCGAAAATGTCCTTCGGTTAGGCCCAATGCACTTCACCACCCTGTAATAGCTAGAAAAGAGTCCAAAGTCTTTTTCCTTAGGGTTATTCTTAGAGTTTAGGGGGATCTGTGAATTTTGAGAATCTTACAGCACCAAGTTCCATTCACCCTGTGCTCGCTGACCTACATTGGTTCCCGGTCGGGCAAAGCCTCAACTATAAAACTCACATCCTTGTTTTCAAATCCCTCCATGGCCTCGCCCCTCCCTATCTCTGTAACCTCCTCCAGCCCTACAACCTTCCCAGATCTCTGCGCTCCTCTAATTTTGGAATCTTGAGCATCCCCGATTTTAATCGCACCACCATTGCCGGCCGTGCTTTCAGCTGCCTGGGCCCTAAGATCTGGAATTCTCTCCCTAAACCTCTCCGCCTCTCGCTCCTCCTCCTTTAAAACCTACCTCTTTGATCAAGCTTTTGGCCACCTGTCCTAATGTCTCCTGTGTGGCTCGGTGTCAAATTTTGTTTGATGTACAGGAAACTCTTCCGTATCCGGCACCGACGGGACCGGGATGGTGCCGGTTGATTAAAAATTCTGGATAACGGAGAGTTATATCTACCGAGGCTATTTTTAACAAACAAAAATTTTAAAAAATCAAGAGATGTGCAGTATAATTGGGTACTCCCCTACAGAATGTTGTGTTAAATGGATGGTGGAAGATGCTTGATTAAGTACAGTAATGCCAGTTGAGGGTAATCCATAACTCTTTAATTACTTAACAGTAAAACAAAACTTATAAACGACTGCATAAAAAAAGCCTGAGGGTTTTATACCTTAATGCGAGAAGCATCAGGAACAAGGTAGATGAATTAGCTGTGGAAATAGAGGTTAATAATTATGATCTAATTGGGATTACGGAAACATGGTTGCAGGGTGAGCAGGGCTGGGAGCTTAACATACAGGGGTATTCAGTATTTAGGAAGGATCGACAAAAAAGAAAGGGAGGAGGGGTAGCATTGCTGGTAAAAGAGGGGATAAATGCAATTGAAAGGAAGGATATTAACTCAGTTAATACAGAATCTATATGGGTGGAGCTAAGAAATAGCGAGGGGCGAAAAACATTAATAGGAGTGGTATATAGGCCTCCAAATAGTAAAATAGAGGTTGGGGAGGGCATCACGAGGGAAATTAGAGAAGCGTGCAATAAGAGCACAGCTGTCATCATAGGTGACTTTAACTTACATATAGATTGGACTAGCCTAATCAGTAAAAATAATGAGGAGGAGGAATTCCTTGAGTGTTTAAGGGATGGTTATCTGGATCAATATGTCGAGGAACCAACTCGGGAACAGGCTATATTGGACTGGGTACTGTGCAATGAGAAGGGACTAATTAGTAATCTTGTTGTACGGGGACCCTTGGGTCAGAGCGATCATAACATGATCGATTTCTCACTCGAAATGGAGAGCGAAGAAATTGACTCAGAGACTAAGGTCCTGAATTTAAACAAGGGGAATTATGATGCCATTAGACGGGAACTGAGTAGGTCTGATTGGACAACGTTCCTGGGAGGACTGGAGGTAGATAAACAATGGCAAGCATTTAAAGATAGAATGACAAAATTGCAAAAATTGTTTATACCAATCTGGCATAAAAGGAAATCTAAAAAGGTGACTCAACCGTGGATAACAGGGGAAATTAGAGACAGCATAAAATCCAAAGATAGGGCGTATAAAATAGCCAAAAAAAGCGCCAGAGCGGAAGATTGGGAACAGTTTAAGATAGAGCAAAGGAGGACAAAGGGCTTAATCAAGAGGGGCAAAATAGCTTACGAAAGCAAGCTGGCGGAAAATATAAAAACTAACTCCAAAAGCTTTTATAAGTATATCAAGAGGAAAAGACTGGTGAAAACCAAAGTTGGTCCATTGCAGTCAGATACGGGGGAATATATAACGGGAAATAAGGAAATGGCAGACCAACTAAATGCATACTTTGGGTCAGTCTTTACGAAGGAAGACACAAAAAACCTCCCTGGGATATCGGGAAAAATAGGGACATTGGCAAAGGAGGAACTGACGCAAATCAATATCTCTAAGGATATGGTGTTAAGGAAGCTAAAGGGATTGAAGGCGGACAAATCCCCAGGGCCTGATAACATGCATCCTAGGGTACTGAAGGAGGTGGCCCTAGAGATAGCGGATGCACTAAGTATGATTTTTCAGAATTCATTAGACTCGGGAACAGTGCCCATGGATTGGAGGGTAGCTAACGTTACCCCACTATTCAAAAAGGGGGGTAGGGAAAAAGCAGGTAATTACAGACCTGTAAGCCTTACATCAGTTGTGGGCAAAATGCTGGAGTCCATCATTAAGGATGAAATAGCGGAGCACTTAGCAAATGGGGACAGGATAGGACAGAGTCAACATGGATTTACAAAGGGTAAATCGTGCTTGACTAATCTATTGGAATTTTTTGAGGGAGTAACTGGTAAAATAGATGGGGGAGAGCCAGTAAATGTGGTGTACCTGGACTTCCAAAAGGCCTTCGACAAGGTCCCACATAAAAGATTAGCATGGAAAATTGAAGCTCATGGGATAAAGGGGAAAGTATTGACGTGGATAGAGAACTGGCTGTCAGATAGAAAACAGAGAATTGGAATAAACGGCTCATTTTCTGAATGGCAGGCAGTAACAAGTGGGGTACCACAGGGATCTGTCCTGGGTCCCCAGCTGTTCACAATTTACATTAATGACCTGGATCAGGGAGTCGGATGCAACATTTCCAAATTTGCAGACGACACTAAACTAGGAGGGGGGGTGGGCTCAGAGGAGGAGACCAGGAAGCTCCAGAGCGATTTGGACAGACTGGGTGATTGGGCGGATAAATGGCAGATGCACTATAATGTGGACAAGTGCGAAGTTATCCACCTTGGGTGCAGGAACGGGAGGGCAAATTATTATTTAAATGGCAATAAATTGGGAGAGGGGAAGTACAGAGAGACCTGGGTGTTCTTGTACACCAGTCACTGAAGGCGAGCATGCAGGTGCAACAGGCGGTCAAGAAGGCAAACGGTATGCTGGCCTTCGTAGCAAAAGGGTTGGAATACAGGAACAGGGATACCTTGCTGCAGCTGTAAATGGGCACTGGTGAGACCACACCTCGAGTACTGTGTACAGTTTTGGTCGCCTCATCTGAGGAAAGATGTTCTTGCCATGGAGGGGGTGCAGCGGCGATTCACCAGGCTGATACCAGGAATGGCAGGATTGACCTATGAGGAGAGACTATGTAGTTTAGGGATGTACACACTGGAGTTTAGAAGATTGAGAGGGGACCTCATAGAAGTGTATAAAATTCTGACAGGTCTAGACAGACTAGATGCAGAAGGAATGTTTCCCTTGGCGGGTGAGAACAGAACTAGAGGACATAATTTAAGGATAAGGGCTAAACCATTTAGGACAGAAATGAGGGGGAATTTCTTCACTCAGAGGGTGGTGAACCTGTGGAACTCATTGCCACAGAGGGCAGTGTACGCCAGCTCATTAAATATATTTAAGAGGGAATTAGATATATTTCTACAGGCAAAAGGGGTTAAGGGTTACGGAGAGAAGGCGGGGACGGGATACTGAATTGGAGGATCAGCCATGATCTCATTAAATGGCGGAGCAGGCTCGAAGGGCCGGATGGTCTACTCCTGCTCCTATCTTCTATGTAATCTATGTAATCTATGTATACTGTAGTTTTCGGAGTATGAATTCTGCCGGTTATTAGAGAATTCCGGATATTTAGGTGCCGTTTAAACGAGAGTTTCCTGTACTCCTGTGTAGCACCTATGGGGATTTTTTACTTTATTGAAGGCGCTACATAAATGCAGGTTTTGGTTGTGGTGTCAGAGATGAACTGTGATTCATGACCTTTCAGTGTTGTTGTCAATTGAGTTGTACATAACCTTTCATAGTGGTATGGACTGGGACCAAGAACACAGTCAATCCAAATTGTTTTGTTTTATTTTTTTCTCTGGACACGACAGTGGCAGACAAAAAAAATCTGCCATTTACTCCTTTTTAAGAGGAAAACCTCTTCAAATATTGGCTGTTTTTTTCCAGAGAATCGGGTGACAGCTAAAGTGTGCAGCCAGGAGATTGGCCTGACAGACACATAGTCCAGAGGCATCTACTGGCAAAGGCAGAAACATTAACCACTGGAGAAGCCGTGAGCATCTGTCAGGAAAGCCTGACCAAACGACGTCTATTTAATATTGATATCAATTAATAAGCCCCTGTGTCAGCCTGCCAATCACTGTGAGCAGCTGTGCCTTTTATGGAGCAGACGAGCTTGTACCCATTGCAGCAAAATCTACACACTACAGCAGGACAGCAAGAGTAGATATTGGAGACGGACTCAATCATAGAATCATAGATCATAACAACTCGCTGCATCATTTGTTTTCTCCCCCTCCTGTCACCTCTGGTTCTTTGGCCAATTATCTTTAATCTGTGCCCTCTGGTTACCAACCCTCCTGCCACTGGAAACAGTTTCTCCTTATTTACTCTACCAAAACCCTTCAAAATTTTGAACACCTCTTACAAATCTGCCCTTAACCTTCTCTGCTCTAAGGAGAACAACCCCAGCTTCTCCAGTGTCTCCGTGTAACTTGAAGCCTTTGATACCAGTCTAATAAGTCTCCTCCGCACCCTTGCTAAGGTTTTGACATCATTCCTAAAATGTGGTGCCCAGAATTGGCCACAATACTCCAGCTGGGGCCTAACCAGTGTTTTATAAAGGTTAACCATAACTTCCTTGCTTTTTGTACTCTATGCCTCTATTTATAAAGCCACAGATCCCGTATGCTTTTTTAAAACAGCCTTCTCAACTTGTCCTGCCACCTTCAAAGATTTGTCTGCGTACACCCGCTTTAAAGTGATTGTGTAGATGATCTGGTTGTGGGGAACGAAATAAATCAAACACATTTTTTAATATTGATAATTCCTAACAATAAATGCCTCTATTACTTCATTATGTCAACATTAGCTGTAGCTTGACAGCTCAACAAGGCTAATACAGTACAACACAATATCCTAAAGTTATGAAATTAATTTAAAAATCTATACCACAGTTTTTACACTGAATAGAATTTTATCGTATCCTTTTATCAATAATAACCTGGCTTCTATTTTTCTTTAATGATTAAAGATTAATGGGCATATATACTTTAATTAATAATAACATCCCATTTTTATTTAAAATAGAGTTTTGTTAATCGGAGTCGACACATGTTTTCTGTCCTCAACCAAAAGCCATTTCATTAAAATCTCGTGGGTATGTGTGAAGTTTGTCTCTTAATTTGAAGGAAATTTGGAATGTAGGCGACTTGCATTATGATACCTTATTGAATGATCGTTTGAGCACTTTAATCAATCATCGTGTCTTGTTGTTTCTCCTGTGACCATGAACTAGCATCCATTTCAGGACACTGATGCACAGTCCACTGCAATCACTTAATCCCAGATGTACGATTCCATGAATGTCGTTTTTAAAATTATTTGTGTACAGGAATGTCTTGATGGATATTGTTAAAAGTGTCCATCTCGTGAATAAGTGACGATGGCCATTGTTCCTCGCTTTCAAATTCCCCACCTTCCTCACTACATTCTCCCTATGTTAAAAATAAAGTCTCACTGCACCATCTCCTCCTGAAAGTCATTCTTTCCCTGTGCCTTCTGTTGCTCAGGCCCTAAGCTCTGGAATTCCCTCCCTGAACCTCTCCGCCTCTCTACCTCTCTTTCCTCCTTTAAGACGCTCCTTAAAACCTACCTCTTTGACCAAGCTTTTGGTCACCTGCCCTAATTTATCCTTGTGGATCGGTGTCAAATTTGTTGTCTTATAATACTCCTGTGCAGCGCCTTGGGACGTTTTACTATGTTAAAGGCGCTATATAAATACAAGTTGTTGTTGTGGAACTCCTTAATTTCTTCCCAAGCTTAGTGTTACCCAACCTTTTATGTCTGGATTCATCTTATTTGTTTTCCTCCTCTTATCAACCTTGGTGACGTCTGTTGCTATGGGCCTTGACCCCCTTTCAGCTAGGTTAATCGATAGTAAACTATTATGAACTAGGAAGTTCTTGAGACATTTGGTATGTTAAAGGTGCTATATATAACTGGGAGTTATATGCTGTTGTCTGATCTGTTAAGTTCATCAAAGCTCATTAAATCTTGGTGTCCAATTCGGGGATCTCGTCTGGCCAGATTTTTTTAAAAATTCGTTCATGGGATGTGGCAAGGCCAGCATTTATTGCCCATCCCTAAAGAATTCCTATTGAATAGAAAGGTTCTCCACATCTAACTTCTCTTGTGGGCCACGATCCATTGAAGCTTGGAGAGAACAGATAGGTTCCCAATTTTAGACTCCGTTAGTAGAGGTTAATTGGAAGTTAAGTCTTTTTTTAAATTCGTTCCTGGGATGTGGGTGTCACTGGCAAGGCCAGCATTTATTGCCCATCCCTAATTGCCCTTGAGAAGGTGGAGGTAAGCCGCCTTCTTGAACCGCTGCAGTCGTGTGGTGAAGGTGCTCCCACGGTGCTGTTAGGGAGGGAGTTCCAGGATTTTGACCCAGCGACGATGAAGGAACGGCCGATATATTTCCAAGTCAGGATGGTGTGTGACTTGGAGGAGGAACTTGGAGGTGGTGGTGTTCCCATGCGCCTGCTGCCCTTGTCCTTCTAGGCGGAAGAGGTCGCGGGTTTGGGAGGTGCTGCCGAAGAAGCCTTGGCGAGTTGCTGCAGTGCATCTTGTAGATGGTACACACTGCAGCCACGGTGCGCCGGTGGTGGAGGGAGTGAATGTTCCTCAAAACTGACCTGGTTAACAACATGTCTTAAGTCCATCGTCTGATCTTCAGGTAAGTTTAATTTTTACGTTGCAAAGCTAATCATTTAAAATCCCAATTTTTTGTTGAAACAATGCATCTGCTCATCGCTGGGCCATAATTTGATGTATGAGTGAATCTAACGGCGTCCGCCATTAGTTAGAATGGCCCGTGCCCGTTTAAAGTTGGCGTTATTTTGCGTGGCAAGTTGATGATAGCGTCGCAGCGAGGGAAACTGGGCATCTGGGACCCGAGTGAACAGGGCAAACAACTGCGCATCTCCGTAACCAATCAGACTGAAGGATTGTGAAATGAACAGTGGAAGAACTGAGAAGGAAGTGTATGGGGGTGAATTCAACGTCAAGTCAGGTATGGAAAGAGAAATAAAGAGAGGGAAAGAAAGATTGGCTAGGGAAAGAAGAAAGAGACATAAAAGAAAAGTAAACAAATTTTAAATTTCACATTTTAAAATCTCCAACAACAATTAAAAGCTGAAGGAATGAGTCTCCACACTTGTAATAGTTAATTTTTGTTGCCAGAGATGTTTATTGGCAGTAATTAACATAAGAAACAGGAGCAGGAGTCGGCCAATCGGCCCCTCGAGCCTGCTCAGCCATTCAATAAGATCATGGCTGGTCCAACCTTGGCCTCAACACCACTTTCCCGCTCTCTCCCCATACCCCTCGACTCCCTTGTAGTTCAAATATCTGTCAATCTCCGTCTTGAATATATTCACTGACTCTGCCTCCACAGCTCTCTGGGGTAGAGAATTCCAAAGATTCACGACCCTCTGAGAGAAGAAATTCCTCCTCATCTCCGTCTTAAATGGGCGACCCCTTATTCTGAAACTATGCCCCCTCGTTCTAGATACCCCCACTAGGGGAAACATCCTCCTGCATCCACCCTGTCAATTAGCGCATCGTTAAAAGAATCTGACAGCTAATCCGGGTTTAAATAAATATGCGCAGACCTCAAGCGGCTCCAAAACGGGCTCCTTGCGCCACTTCAGAGCAGCTCTATCTTTCTGTGGCGAGTTTAGTTTGCATCAACTGTGCAAATGCAGCAACTTCACGCCGTTCAGTACATTTCAGTGGGGAGGCAGACGGTGAGATGCCGTTCCCGTGAAGCTAATAGGCAGAGCAGCACAACTCGGACAGGAACTTTTGAATATCTGCGTTTAACCGCTCCTCTGCCCCTCGCCTGAAGTTGCTGCGCATAAATAACTGCCAGCACCATTAGCCTCACCGTTATTTTGACCGCAAATTATGGGCCAGTATTAACCAGCTTTAATGCTCAGGATATTCTGAAGAATGCTTAAATGAATGCCAAATAGTTGTTTGCGTGCCTGGTCTAATAGTATAGGCAGCTATGCAATTACCAGACATAGAATCATAGAAATTTACGGCACAGAAGGAGGCCATTTGGCCCATTGTGTCTGTGCCGGCCGACAAAGAGCTATCCAGCCTAATCCCACTTTCCAGCTCTTGGTCCGTAGCCCTGGAGGTTACGGCACTTCAAGTGCATATCCAAGTACCTTTTAAATGTGATGAGTGTTTCTGCCTCTACCACCCTTTCAGGCAATGAGTTCCAGACCCCCACCACCCTCTGGGTGAAAAAAGTTCTCCTCAACTCCCCTCTAATCCTTCTACCAATTACTTTAAATCTATGCCCCCTGGTTATTGTCCTCTCTGCTAAGGGGAAATAAGGCCTTCCAATCCACTCTATCTAGGCCCCTCATAATTTTATACACCTCAATTAAGTCTCCCCCCAACCTCCTCTGTTCCAAAGAAAACAACCCCAGCCTATCCAATCTTTCCTCATAGCTAAAATTCTCCAACTTAAGTTTCTGCGGTAAGTTTAAAGGGCAATTAACGTGCAAATCCAGCAAGTTCTTCAAAAATAACGGGGAGGCTGAGGGGGGGAGATGCGCAGTAAACGGTGGAGTGGCGTATATCGACCAGCAAGTTCAGCAGACTCGCAGCTCACGGCGTGTCTCTTAATCCCCTGAACTTGCTGGCCGAGAGGCACACTGATAACGGCGTTCGTCGCTCGCACACCGTTGGTTTTCCAGCAAGATGCGAACCAATGACTCCTTTTCAGAATGATGCAGGCAGACACAGAGTTTGTTGTGCAAACTGATAAAGGACTGACCTTACAGACTGTTGACTTCACCTTTTGATATATTTGCCTGTGCAGCGAACTCAGTGAAAAGCTATCATACTCTGTATCGTGTTGCAATCTAATGTCAGAAACATTTCTCCACTGCTGGTCAGCCAGGTCAATGAGAAAACAAACCCAGCTCCTGTGCAGTTTGGACTGTGGTCAGCGCTAAATAGTTAGATGCGTCATTCTGGCAACAGACCCTGTAATGAGTCACGACGCTGGCCTTTGCCTGTTTGTCAAGCTTGTGGCAGCTTGACAGCAAGACACTGAAGAGGTGAGCGGGCTTGGGAAATTGTGCCAAACATGGACTGGAGCCATGAAAAGATTATCACGTACAAGAATAATGCGAGGGCTTAAATACTTAGACCAGTAACTGATGTCTGTACACCAGGTATGCACAAGCCATGGCTGCCGGTGTCCTTTCTAAAAAGAGATCGTAGAATCTTACAGCACAGAGGGAGGCCATTTGGCCCATCGTGCCTGTGCCGACTCTCTGAAAGAGCTCTCCAATCAGTCCCACTCCCCCCCTGCTCTTTCCCCATTGACCTGCAATCTTGCCCTTTTATAAGTAGAGATCCAATTCCCTTTGAGAATTACTGTTGGATCTACTTCCGCTGTCCTTTCAAACAGCGCATTTCAGATTCACATAACTCGCTGCATTAAAATAAAAATTCTTCTCATCTTCCCCTGCCACCCCCCACCCAGCGTTTTTTGCCAATTATCCTAAAACCCGTGATTTCTGGTTACCGACCCTCCTGGCAGTGGAAACCGTTTCTCCCTGTCTACTTTTATCAAAACCTGAGATTGGTTTGGGCTAAACCCAGTTCAAAAAGAATCACTCGTTCTTCCCTTCCAAGTTAATAGGAGAAAGCCAGCTTCATTATCTTCCCCTGGGTTGCTACCTTTTGTTCTTAATGACTTGCAATCAATAACTGTTTGCATAATGCCAAGGTGACTCAGTGAGCAAAGATGAGTCTGAGCTTGTAATTAACCTCAGCTCCCCTAGAGAGTTTGGCTCTTGACTGGTGGAAATTTCGGAAGCCCTCTGGATAAAGAGTGGTAATTTTCGTCAACAGGAATAGAGCTAATTCAAACACTCCACACAACTTAACATGTCAGAATATTACATCTTGCACCATTTCAATATTAACTTCCCAACTAGCTTGTTACACAGAGGCAGTGCAGCTGACACCAATAAAAGGGATTTATATTTTCTCAGGCTGTATGTGCGTGTGTGTGTGTGCGCGCAATATATTTAAATCAGTTCTGCTGGGTTTTGCTTGATGAAAACTATCTGCTGATTTTTCACTTCTACCAAAGCATTTGAAACAACAGACCTTGGGCATAATGGGAGTTTTAGGATAACATCGAGACCAAAGGTGACCTGCCAGAACCTTGCTCCAGATCATCCTCCTAGCTTACAAGCTGTTTAGTCTTCAGTGCAGTCGCACCAAATGGCAGCTATACAGCCTGCTACAGTGGGGTACTGCACAAGTACTGTAGAAAATTAGCTTTATAGAATCATAGAATGGTTATAGCAGAGGGGGAGGCCAGTCGGCCCTTCGAGCCCGTGCCGGCTCTCTGCAAGAGCACTTCAGCAAGTCCCACTCCCCCGCCCTTTCCCCGTAGCCCTGCAATTTATTTTTCCTTCAGGTACTTATCCAATTCCATTTTGAAAGCCATGATTGAATCTCCCTCCACCACCCTCTCAGGCAGTGCATTCCAGATCTTAACCACTCGCTGCGTAAAAAGACTTTTCCTCATGTCGCCTTTGGTTCTTCGGCCAATCACCTTAAATCTGTGTCCTCTGGTTCTCGACCCTTCCGCCAATGGGAACAGTTTCTATCTACTCTGTCCAGACCCCTCATGATTTTGAACACCTCTATCCAATCTCCTCTCAACCTTCTCTGCTCTAAGGAGAACAACCCCAGCTTCTCCAGTCTATCCACGTAACTGAAGTCCCTCATCCCTGGAACCATTCTTGTAAATCTTTTCTGCATCCTCTCTAAGGCCTTCACATCCTTCCTAAAATGCGGTGCCCAGAATTGGACACAATACTCCAGTTGAGGCCGAACCAGTGTTTTATAAAAGTTCATCATAACTTCCTTGCTTTTGTACTCTATGCCTCTATTTATGAAGCCCAGGATCCTGTATGCTTTTTTTAACCACTTTCTCAACCTGCCCTGCCACCGTCAATGATTTGTGCACATATACCCCCAGGATCTCTCTGTTCATGCACCCCCTTTAGGATTGTACCCTTTAGCTTGTATTGACTCTCCTCGTTCTTCCTACCAAAGAATTGGCAGTTATTAAATTATTGGCAGGAATTTTAAGGAACCCTTGACTCTGTGCACTCATAGAAACCTGCAAAGCGGCAACTAAAATGGGTCCTGGGGAAGGAAGGGGGTGGGAGAGATGTGACCAATTGGAAGCTTCTGAAGGAGCACTATAAGGGATGAGGGACCTCAGTTATGTGGAGCGACTGGAGAAGCTGGGATTATTCTCCTTAGAGCAGAGAAGGTTAATGGGAGTTTTAATAGAGATGTTCAAAATTATGAATGGGTTTTGATAAGAATAAATAAGGAGAAACTGTTTCCATTGGTCAGAGGGTCGGTAACCAGAGGACACAGATTTAAGGTAATTGTCAAAAGACCAGTGGAGATGAGGAGAATTTTTTTGTGACCTGGATTGCGCTGCCTGAAAGGGTAGTGCAAGCGGATTCAATAATAACTTTCAAAAGGAATTTGATATCTACTTGCAAAAATTTGTAGGGGAAAGAGCAGGGGGGAGTGGGACCAATTGGAGAGCTCTTTCAAAGGGCTGGCATGATGGGCCAAACGGCCTCCTTCTGTGCTGTATGATTCAATAAACACGAGTGGGTAGATGCCTGGGCGGTAATCCTGATGGAGCCGATCAACCACCCTTTCCAGAACTGCTTGATTTGTCATTCCGATGAAATCAAGGGAATGAAACTCTGGTGGGTTCTAATAAGGGATGCGAAATTCAGTCCCTTGGATTCCCACCCAGGCGGTAAAGACAAAAATGCACCCTGAGGTCTGTGATCTTGCCACGGTTTTGCTTTAGGTTTTCATATCAACACTAGCACTGCTCGTAATGATATGCGGAGGGAGATGGGGTGCCCTGGAACTCTGTGTACATATATTCGTGCTGCATCATGTGGCGAGTTAAATTGATTATTGTGAAGGTTGTTTGAAGTTTAGCAATTATTAATATTAACAATATTCCGCATTCTTCTTTGTAAAACCAGCACAAAAGCAAAGGTTTACACGAGCACAAAAATGTGTTGGGAAGAAAGAACTTGCATTTATATAGCGCCTTTCACTTCCTTGGGATGTCCCGCTGCACTTCACAGCTGATTAATCATTTGATTATTTTGGAACTGTTGTTTTGTAGGCAAAAACATGGCAGCCATAATTGTGTACAGCAAGGTCCCACAAACAGCAATGATGTAAATAACCGCCCGACTATCTGTTTTGGTGATGTTGGTTGAGGGGTAAATGAACAGGCCAATGGGGCTTCAATTTAACCGAAAGACTGCTTTCTCTGACAACGCAGCACTCCCTCAGCACTGCACTGAAGTGTCGGTCTAGATTTTGTGCTTACGGCCGAGAATAGGACTGTTGGGAATACAGAAACAAAACAAGGTTTGGATGAATAACTTTTACAAATTTATTCCAACCCAAGAGCCTGCATAAAACTCAACACTCTTTTCATTAGGTATGGAAATACTGGTATTGAAATAGCACACAAGGACACCAGTTAGGAACAGGAGTAGGCCATTCATTCAGTACCTCGAATGGTACTGAGGGGGCGCTTTTTAAAAATTAATTCACGGGATGTGGGCGTCGCTGGCAGGGCCAGCGTTTATTGCCCATCCCTAATTGCCCTTGAGAAGGTGGTGGTGAGCCACCCTTTCAGAGGACAGTTAAGAATCTAAGAATCAACCACATTACTGTGGGTCTGGAGTCACAGATAGGCCAGACTGGGTAAGGATGGCAGATTTCCTTCCCTGAAGGACATTAATGACCCAGATGGGTTTTTCTGACAATCTGGTAGTTTCATGGTCACCATTACTGACACTCACTTTTTATTCCAGATTTATTTAATTAACTGAATTTAAATTCCCCAGCTGCCATGGTGGGATTTGAACTCACGTACTCCAGATCATTAGGCCAGGCCTCTAGGCTTACTAGTCCAGTAGCATAACCACTATGCTACCACACCCCTAAATAACCTAACATACCGAGAGAATTCTGAAGAACAAATAAAAGCCATTGGACCCCACAAGCCCAGCCCTAGATTGACCTCAATCCCACCTCCCCATCCTCTCACCACATCCATCCATCCTTTCTCCAGAAACAACTCTCGTTGCTTCTTGAACCCATTCACGCCATTCGTTTCAACGCATGTACATTCCACAAATCTAGTATCCTTATGTATAAAGTCTTGTCTCACTTCCCTGCTTACTCACAACTTCCAACGGTGTTCCCTGCTATTTGAACCCTTTTTCTATAATGAACAATTTGCCTCAATTAGTTTTCGTCCGTGCCCTCCGTAACCTTGAAAACTTGAACTAGGCCATGATGTGCAACTCATTAGTGAACTTTGAAGATGCCAAGGGTCCCCAGACCGAGCCCTGGGATACCCCATTAGTAACTTCTTGCCAACTTGAAAAGTTCCCTTTTAAAGCTGCCTTCTGTTTCTTGTTTCTAAGCCAATTAGCTCTCCATGTTTTACCTCCTACTCTGTGCCTTAGCCATTAAATCACCAACGCAGAACCCTTGTCAGTATTTACCTGCAAAATCCATCTAACATCAGCTGCCTTTCCTCATTCCACCATATCAGTAATGTCTTCATAGAAACAAACAACCTCTAGATTTGTCACCAAGCTTGGTTTCTGTCTGATTTTGAGTTTGGCACAGTGCCAAGTACCCCAGCACTGCAATTTTAGGACCAGTTTTTTGAAGATAATGGCACACCACCACTGTAAGGCATGGTATAACTGGCTTTGAAATTCGCAGGAAAACACTTAGAAATTCCAGTCTCACTACATTTAGGCTTCAATTGCATATTACATTATGGCTGAATTTTCGGCCAATTTCTCGCACTTATGCTTTACTGCTGCGTAATATAAATCTGTATTAGAGTAACATTGGATATTGGTTTCATCCCTCTCCCTTACATCTGTCTGAGGTTGAACCACACTGTTCGCAACCTTGGTGTCCAATATTTGACCCTGAAATGAGCTTCCGACCACATGTCCATAGCATAACTAAGACCGCCTATTTCCCTCTCTGTAACATCGCCCGTCTCCGCCCCTGCCTCAGCTCATCCGTTGCTGAAACCCTCACCCATGCCTTTGTTACCTCTAGACTTGACTATTCCAACGTACTCCTGGCCGGCCTCCCACGTTCTACCCTACGTAAACTTGAGGTCATCCAAAACTCGGCTGCCCGTGTCCTAACTCGCACCAAGATATTAATCGCTCCACCATTATAACATAAACAGAACAATAAACTGAGATAAAATTAGCACATTACTGGAGTAAAGAGGCAATAGAGCATTTAGACAACAGAATTAATCTCGCGGATGCAGCCAATTAAAAAAGGTGCCTTATCATCAGTGTTAACTAAGCCCGTGTCCTAACTCGCACCAAGTCCCGTTCGCCCATCACCCCCTGTGCTCGCTGACCTACATTGGCTCCCGGTTAAGCAACGCCTCAATTTCAAAATTCTCATCCTTGATTTCAAATCCCTCCATGGCCTCGCCCCTCCCTATCTCTGTAATCTCCTCCAGCCCCACAACCCCCCGAGATATCTGCGCTCCTTGATTTCTGCCCTCTTGAGCATCCCTGATTATAATCGCTTAACCATTGGTGGCTGTGCCTTCTGTTGCCTAGGCCCTAAGCTCTGGAAATCTCTACCCCCTCTTTCCTCCTTTAAGACGCTCCTTAAAACCGACCTCTTTGACCAAGCTTTTGGTCACCTGCCCTCATTTATCCTCATGTGGCTCAGAGTCAAATTTTTGTCTGATAACGCTCCTGTGAAGCACCGTGGGAAGTTTTACTATGGTAAAGGCACTACATAAATACAAGTTGTTGTTGTTTTTTTTCCTTCTCGTAGCCGAGTCTCCCTGCAGGAACCCGAGCTACTCCTGATGCTTGTAATCCAGAATCCACTTCAGGTCGACCGACAAGATTCATCAGCATGCGTTGGCCTAAAGGAGTCTTTCTAACTGCAGAAGCATAATTTTAAGAAGTTTGTAAAATATGATTTATTTTGGAAACTTTTTTTTCCCTTTTAGATTCTTTTGAGCCGTGGTCAGCCTTGTCTCAGTCGGTAGCACTCCCACCTCCTTAGGCCAGAAGGTTGTCTATCTCTGTAGCCTCCTCCAGCCCTACAACCTTCTGAGATCTCTGCGCTCCTCCAAATCTGGTCTCTTGCACATCCCCGATTTTAATCGCTCCACCGTTGGTGGCCGTGCCTTCAGCTGCCAAAGCCCTAAAGCTCTGGAATTCCCTCCCTAAACCTCTCCGCTTTTCGACCTTTCAATCCTGCTTTAAGACGCTCCTTAAAACTTAACCTCTTTGACCCCTGCCCCAATATCTCCTTATGTGGCTCGGTGTCAAATTTTGTTTGATAATCGCTCCTGTGGAGCGCCTTGAGACATTTTACTACGTTAAAGGCGCTGTATAAATACAATTTGTTGTTGTGGTTTCGACCCCACTCCAGAGATTTGAGCACATAATCACAGCTGACACTTCAGTGCAATACTGAGGGAGCGCTGCACTGACAGAGGTGCCGTCTTTCAGATGAGACGTTAAACCGAGGTCCTCTCTGGTGGGTGAACAAGTTCCACGGCACTATTCGAAGAAGAGCAGAGGAGTTCTCCCCGGTGTCCTGGCCAATGTTTATGCCTCAACCAACATCCCTTTTTTTAAAAAAAAACAGATCATCAGGTGATTAATCTCTTTTTGCTGTTTGTGGGATCTTGCTCTGTGGAAATTGGTTGCTGCGTTTCCCTACAGAACAAGTTATTATTACACTTCTAAAGTAAATCAATGGCTGTGAAATGCTTTGCGATGTGGTGAAGATGTGAAAGGCACCGTAGGAATACAAGGTCGTTCGTTCTGGATGTGGAGGAAGGAGAATTTTTTTTACTCAAGGCTTTTTTGCCATTAATCTAAATCCTAAAATTGCAGTTTCTCTTTCCATGGGGCTAGTTAGCTTTATCAACAGGGAAATAATTTGTCTTTATAAAGTCTTGTAACTGCTTCGCACTCATTTTTCTAAAAAAAATCGATTTAGATTATTAATGAATACCCTACATCTAAATCAGCTGGGGGCAAAGAGTGTCATGAGGTTGACTCCCAATTGACTTAATTGACTGCCAGGCCAAAGCTTCAATTATGGAATCACAAGTCGTATCAAAATACCTCACTTTAAATTTCTTAATAAAATTAAGTGTGAAATGCAAGGCTGTGCTCGTTCGCAAGTGCACTTGTAGATCTCCCATGATTTTGTTCATAGGCAGTCTAGGACCTGGACTGAGGTATCTGAGGTCTACCCTGGTTCTGCTGTTGTCTGTTGCCATAGCAACATAACTTGCATTTAATTAGCGCCTTTAATGTCCCAAGGCACTTCACAGGAGCGTTAGCAACAATTGACATCGAGCCACATAAGGAGACATTTGGTACAAAAGCAAAATACTGCGGATGCTGGAAATCTGAAATAAAAACAGAAAATGCTATGGGAACCCGCATGGGTCCTAGCTATGCCTGCCTTTTCATGGGATATGTGGAACACTCTTGGTTCCAGTCCTACTCAGGTCTCCTCCCTCACCTCTTTTTCCGGTACATTGATGACTGTATCGGTGCCGTTTCCTGCTCTCTTCCTGAACTAGAAAATTTCATTCACTTTGCTTCCAATTTCCATCCTTCCCTCACCTTCACGTGGTCCACCTCCGACTCTTCCCTTCCTCGACTTCTCTGTCTCCATCTCTGGGGATAGGCTATTGACAAACATTCACTATAAGCCCACTGACTCCCACAGCTACCTGGACTACACTTCCTCCCACCCCGCTTCCTGTAAGGACTCTATTCCATTCTCCCAGTTTTTCCGTCTCCGCCGCATCTGTTCTGACGATGCCACCTTCCATACCAGTGCTTCCGACATGTCTTCCTTTTTCCTCAACCGAGGATTCCCCTCTACTGTGGTTGACACGGCCCTTGACCGTGTCCGTTCTATTTCCCGCACTTCTGCTCTCACCCCTTCCCCTCCCTCCCAGAACCACGATAGGGTTCCCCTTGTCCTCACCTTCCACCCCACCAGCCTCCACATTCAACGGATCATCCTCCTCCATTCCGCCACCTCCAGCATGATCCCACCACCAAACACATCTCCCCTTTCAGCATTCAGAAGGGACCGCTCCCTCCGCGACACCCTGGTCCACTCCTCTATCACCCCCAACACCCCTTCCCCTTCGCCCGGCACCTTCACGTGCAAGCGCAGGAGATGCAACACCTGCCCTTTTACCTCTTCCCTTCCCACTGTTCAGGGCCCCAAACACTCCTTCCAGGTGAAACAGCGATTTACTTGTACTTCTTGCAATTTAGTATACTGTATTCGCTGCTCACGATGCGATCTCCAAACGCAGATTGAGTGACCGCTTTGCGGAACACCTCCATTCAGTCCGTAAGTGTGACCCCGAGCTTCCGGTCGCTTGTCACTTTAATTCTCCGCTCCACTCCCACTTTGACCTCTCCATCCTCGGCCTCTTACTGTTCCAATGAAGCTCAACGTAAGCTCGAGGAGCAGCACCTCATCTTTCGATTAGGCACTTTACAGCCTTCTGGACTCAACATCGAGTTCAACAATTTCAGACCATAACCTCTGCCCCTATCTTGTTTTTCTCTCTCTCTCACATGGCAGCTGTCGACCATTCTGCCATTTACACTTCATCTAGAGTCATCTTTTGTTTCGTAACTTGTCCCATTACCATCTCCTTTGGCCTTGCACCATCATCCCTTTTGTCTCTTAATCTCTCCTGCCCTCCACCCTATCACAGACCTTCCCTTTTGTTCTTTCCTCCCCTCCCCCTTTCCCTGTCCCTACACTTGCTTAAAAACCTGTTCCATCTCCAACTTTTTCCAGTTCTGACGAAGGGTCATCGACCTGAAACGTTAACTCTGTTCCTCTCTCTCCACAGATGCTGCCTGACCTGCTGAGCATTTCCAGAATTTTCTGTTTTTATTTAAGGCGACATTGGGGCAGGTGACCGAAAGCTTGGTCAAAGTGGTAGGTTTTAAGGCAACAAACTTGCTTTAGCAACATCTCCCATAACTGAAACAAGGTCGAAATTGTATGTACTGTACCTGAAAGATAGTGGGCCTGACTAATATTTATAATTTATTTACCTAGCACTTTGCAAAACTTGCTTAAGATGCAAGCAACCTTGTTCTTCTATGTCCAAAACCTCCTCTTCTCAATTATTTACATGACAGGAATCCCGCCCCCAACCGTGGTTTTGCCATACGGGGATTTCAAGTATACACGGTTTCCTCTCTGCGACAACTTTTGCCGACCGCGGCAGTGAATTTTGCGGATACGCGGTTTTTAATTTAGGATTAAGGTAAATAACATGATTTTATTGCTTTTATATTCTTTTTTATTGTGTTATTTGAACATTTATACTGTATTTGCCAACCGCGGTTTTACTAACCACGGGGGGTTTTCAGGGCCGTCTCCCCCGCGGTCGGGGAGGGATTACTTGTAGAGAATATTTTTCAACCCTAGCTCCCACGATAGATTTGTTTAAGTATTCTATTTATCGTCTCTCCTCCCTCGCTAAATACATTTTACTCATTTATTTACATAATTATAAAAGGAATATATTTATAGGTTTTTTATTTCCCACGACGGATTTGTAGTTCTGCAGTAAAGTGCCTCATAAAGATTCCCAACAAATTCTGGCTCAAATATTCGGCAACACAAAAATAACTTCATCCCAAACAGCATTATTAACTCGGACTGTCATACACTGTAATTAATACAATCGTTTTAATTTGTGGGTCATCTGGATATTATAATTCCCCAGGAGCAGGGTGAAAACTCCAGCAGCTCAGCTTGTAAAAAGAATTGGGCAGCCTTGGTATAAACTGGGCATATCCAAGTGATCTGGAATCTGAGCTAGTAAATGCCATGTTCTTTCTGACAGAGTGAGGTGGGGATGCCACGAGAGGTAGCGTTCACCTAGACCCTTCATTCTTAATTTTTAATTTCGATATATATTGAAATGCTTTGCCAGGCCAAAAGGTTTTTTTACAAAGTGAAATATAAAGTTGTCACTGAGGGGGCGACATGGAATTTGCTTTGATAGACAACAGGGATAAACAAACCCCTTTAGTTTTGCAGACATGGTGGGCTGGATTTTGAATGACCCATGGAGTCGGGTTTGGAGGCGTGTGGGGGGTTAAATTTGCGGGGTCGGGGTTTCCGACCCCATCCCGACTCCATCCCACCTCCACGCAATTTTGACAGAATCAGTCGCAGGGTTCCCGACTCCGTCCCGCCTTCAAGAGGCGGGAGAGGCCATTAAAGCCCTTAACAAGCTCTAAATTGGCTCTGTAATGCCATTTTGAAACGCTGTAGCTAGTTTAACCCTCTTCTGACGTGAAGCACGCCTGGTGTGAAACACTCCAGTGAAAGCTGGTGGGAGCACAAGTGGATAGCGGACTATCTGCTGCAGGTCCACTATTATAACGGAGATGTGTGATGAAGGTTGTAGTAGTATTAGGTCTGAACGTCGTCTCTGATGCTGCTGCATTGAATGTCTTCAGACTTCAGATACTGCCTGGGAGGACTTGCTTGGCAAAAAAATTCTCTCTCTCTCTCTCTCTCTCTCTCTCTCCACCCCCCCATTTTTGCATCCAGGTCCACTCACATCAAAAGCCAGGCAGGTCCTCTCTCACCAACAGTCTCTGAGACTAGGCAGTCAGCAATGATGACATCATCAGAGGCGACTTTCAGACTGAAAACACTAATTAGTTCATGGGTTCCCACATGCTCCAACTCAATTGCCCAATTAAGTGAAAATTGCATCAGGCATCCACATTAATCTGGAGTCGGGGGGGGAAACAGGAAATGCGGATTACACGACCCCAACCCGACCCCAAGACAAAATCCAGCCCGGTGTCTCTGATGACTTTTCGGAAGTTAAAGGGGAGAAGTCAAACCTTTGAAGTTTTGAAATGCAGAATACGACATAACTCGTGAACCGAACCCAGTAGTTTTCTGCCACTTTTGTAAACTTTAGGAGTGAATGAACAATTTTGGGCTGTGATAAAGACAACTAATGGATAGCAACACAGGGTGTGTTAATGTGAATGTTTGACTGCTCAAACAGCTCAGACCAACATTAGAGGAACATTTCACTATCTCCAAATGATTGATTTGCTGCAAAAGGCAAAGAAAACTGTATAAAGCACAGTGGCTGAAGAATATCGGCACTGCAGTCGGAAGAAGGTGGTCATCTCGCCTACAAGGGTCAAGCTGCAGTCGGAAGAAGGTGGTTCGGCCAGTCATCTCGCCTACAAGGATCAAGCTGCAGTCGGAAGGAGGGGCCTGGCCAGTCTATTCGCTTACGAGGACCTACAATCAACGCTGAACTGATCATCGGCGGGTGGCTGTATGTATGATCTCCTGTAATATTATTGGTGAACTGCTGGAATAGTGGTTGGGGTTTTGAATCTGTCTCAGGAACAATAAAAGGTTAAAGGCAGAACCCGTGTGTCTGGTGTAATTTCTCATCAGTCTCAAGTCTGAACTCTAGAACATGTTGGACGGGGCGAGGGGTAATTCCGCACGACTTGCACCTTGCAAGTAGCCCGGGTAGCGTACTGGGATTGGAGGTCGTGACGCCGTTGAGCAACATTACATCCTGATTAAACCTGGCATGATCTAGGATAGAGCGATACCTTGAACCGACACTCCAATCTATGATTGTAAAAGTTAGGACTTATAGGGAGGAAGGTGAGAGAAACCACTTGGTCGTTGGTTCCGTTGAAATTTTTGAGACTAAAATCGATAGATTTTTGTTGGCCAAGGATTATGGAACACAGGTGGGTAAATGGAGTTGAGGTACTGGGTATTCTGCAGCGAGTGGCTCACCTTCGGACCCCCAAAAGCCTCTCCACCACCGAAATGGCATGTGTCACGAATGTGATGGAACACTCTCCACTTGCCTGGAAGGCTGCAGCTGCAACAACACTCGAAGCTCGACACCATCCAGGACAAAGCAGTCTGCTTGATCAGCACCCCATACACCAGTTTAAATATCCACCCCCTCCACCACGTGGCTGCAGTGTGTACTATCTGCAGGATGCACTGCAGCAGCACGCCAAGACTTATTCAGCAGCACCCTCCAAACTCGCAACCTGCACGACCTAGAAGGAGGAGGGCAGCAGGTGCATGGGAACGTCATCACCTCCAAGTCACACACCATCCGTTCCTTCATCGACGCTGGGTCAAAATGTTGGTGCTCTCCACCTAACAGCACTGTGGGGAGCACCTTCACCACACGGACTGCAGCGGTTCAAGAAGGCAGCTCACCACCACCTTCTCCAGGGCAGCTAAAGATGGGCAATAAAATGCCGGCTTTGCCAGCGACGCCCACGTCCCCGTGAATGAAAAAGAAAAGATTAAATGTAAGAGATTTAGGACAGAGAGAGGGAAAAAACTTGTTTTTGCACAGAGGCTGTGGAATGCAGTTAATGATGAAAACAGAGACCATGTCAATATTAAAGAATAGGTTAGATAGGTGGTTGATAGGAATGGATATGAGAACACAGCGGGTACATGGGGTTAGGAATGCTGTTCATTTTGCAGGATAAACACCATCATTGGCTGGTTGATCGAATGGCTTGATTTTGTGTTGTATTCTTGTAAATCTACATCCAGCACGGGGTAAAATAGCAACACTAAAAACAACTCTTGAACCTTGTTGGTGGCCACCACTGAATGAGATATACAAGCCATGTACAATTGTCCAGATATACAGCTCTATCTACAACATGAGGGTGAACATATTTCAACAACAACTTGTATTTATACAGCGCCTTTAATGTAGTAAAATGTCCCAAGGTGCTTCACAGGAGCGATTATCAGACAAAATTTGACACCGAGCCACACAAGGAGGTATCAGGGCAGATGACCAAAAGCTTGGTCGAAGAGGTAGGTTTTAAGGAGCGTCTTAAAGGAGGAGTGAGAGGCAGAGAGGTTTAGGGAGGTAATTCCAGAGCTCGGGGCCCAGACAACTGAAGGCACGGCCGCCAATGGTGGAGCGATGGAAATCGGGGATGCTCAAGAGGCCAGATTTGGAGGAGCGCCGAGATCTTGGGGGAGGGGGGGCGGTGGGGGGATGTAGGGCCGGAGGAGATGCCAGAGATAGGGAGGGGGCGAGGCCATGGAGGCATTTGAAAACAAGGATGAGAATTTTTAAATCGAGGCGTTGCTTAACTGGTACCTTTTAAAATGGTTCCTTTGTTAAAAATGCTGAGATTTCAATGCCTGGCCCATCTTTCCTCACAATGCTATAAAACCTTGAGCTACCACAGCTGCAGTGCAGAGAAATGATTGGCACACTGAAGGTCATCTTTGTTAACTTTATTGGGAGCTTAACCTTGCTCGGGCCATTATGCTATTGAAGCAATTAAACCCACTCCAAACACTGCACTGACAAACCCTCTTGTCTTCCTTCACCTGTTGCATATCTTGCGTCCAGTGGTAGATTGGCAATTTAAATCTCATTTTTTTGTGACTGAGATCTGAAGATAGCCAAAGGTCAAATTTTGCTTTTATTTTTCTGAATACAGGGGCAGAGTGGCAATAAGGTAAATGACCTTAATTTAGATAGGAAAGCCATGAATTGTCCCATAGTCTTACACACCCATGAAGGGAGGTACTGGTGTTCTTTCAATTATTCATTGTTCATAGAAATTTACGGCACAGAAGGAGGCCACTCAGCCAATCGTGTCCGACAAAGAGCTATCCAGCCTAATCCCACTTGCCAGCTCTCGGTCCGTAGCCCTGTAGGCTACGGCACTTCAAGTGCAAATCCAAGTACTTTTTATAATGTGATGAGTGTCTCTGCCTCTACCACCCTTTCAGGCAGTGAGTTCCAGACCCCCCACCACCCTCTGGGTGAAAAAAGTTTCTCCTCAACTTCCCTCTCATCCTTCTCCCAATGACTTTAAGTCTATTGCTATTCAGTTTATGCTTCAGATCTGCTGGTTAGATAGGTCCCCAAGGCAACCGTTTTGTACAGAACTACCCTGCTCCCTTATGTTCCACTCCAGTGACATTATAGAATCATGGAGCGATATAGCGCACAAGGAAGTCATTCGGCCCATCGTGCCTGTGCCGGCTCTTTGAACCATTCTGGGCACCACACTTTAGGAAGGCTGTCACGGCCCGAGAGAGGGTGCGGAGGAGGTTTACTTGAGCAGTACCAGCGATGAAAGACTTCATTTACGCGGAGAGACCAGAGAAGCTGGAATTGTTTTTCTCAGCGCGGAGAAAGTTAAGGGGAGATTTAATAGAGGTGTTCAAACTTAAGAAGGGTATTGAAAGAGTAAATAAGTTGAAAGTAGCAAAAGGGTTGGTAACCAGAGGACACTGATTTAAGGTCATTGCCAAAAGAACTAACTATGAATAATGGGCTGAGGTTAGCATAGCCTGTTCATGTGACCGGAGCAGAGCTTCAGTAGATGAGGGGAGTGAGTTAGTAACAAGGGATGAGTGAATTGGGAAGTATAACACTGATTCATACAGATCAGGAGGTCCAGGTCTAGGCAGTCCAGCCTGCGTTGCTCGCTGGTCTCTGCTCGAGAGGGCAGGTTGCTCAAACTTGGCTTGTATTCCCTTGAGTTTAGAATGTTAAAGGGTGATATAGTCGAGTTGTTTAAAACGATAAAGGGATTCGACAGGGTAGATACAGAGAAGCTATTTCTTCTGGTGGAGGAATTCAGAACAAGAAGCCGTCGTCCTAAAATTAGAGCCAGGCCATTTAGGAGTGAAATCAAAGGGTAGTGGAAATGTGGAACTCGCTCCCTCAGAAGACTGTGGATGCTGGGGGGGGGTCAACTGATATTTTCAAAACTGAGATCGATAGATTCTTGTTAGATAAGGGTATCAAGGGGTATGGAACAAAGACGGGTCACTGGAGTTGAGGTACAGATCAGCCATGATCTAAATGAATGGTGGAACGGACGAGGGGCTGAATGGCCTCCTCCTATTCCTATGTTAGAAAGATGCTCAAGGTAGCCATTTTGGTAAGTACAAGACTAATTCATACAGATCCAGAGAGCCCATAGGCAAAATTCTGCGGATGCTGGAAATCTGAAATAAAAACAGAAAAGGATGGAAATACTCAGCAGGTCAGGCAGCGTCTGTGGAGAGAGACAAAGCTTCCAGCAAATGAGGGCAAGGGTGAGAACGTTTTACAGGCGGCTTATTTGGGCACATTATCCATTTGGGTTAAAGGAAGATTATCTGTTCACTTATCTCGCGCTGTTTGTGGGACCTTGCTGTGCGCAAATTGGCTGCTGTTGTTTCGCTGCATATTAATAGTGACTACACTTAAAGTAGGGTGCAGAGGAGATTTACCAGAATGGTTCTGAGGATGGGGGATCTTGGCTACAAGGACAGGTTGGAGAAGCTGGATTCGTTTTCATTAGAGCAAAGGAGGTTGAGGGGTGATTTGTTAGAGGTGTACAAGATTATGACGGGTTTGGATAGGCTAGACGGGGAAAGGCTGTTCCCACTGGTTGATGGTACAAGGCCTAGGGGACACAGATTTAAGGTTTTGGGCAAGAGATACAGGGGGGACGTGAAGAAAAACATTTTTACGCAGCGAGTGGTGAGGACCTGGAACTCGCTGCCGACGGAAGTGGTGGAAGCGGAGACACTCAATGTTTTCAAGGGGAGACTGGATAGGCATTTGAGGGAAATAAACTTGCAGGGCTACAGGGAGAGAGCGGGGGAACGGGACTGACTGGATTGCTCTACAGAGAGCTGGCACAGACTCAATGGGCCGAATGGCCTCCTTCTGTGCCGTTATGACTCTATGGGGGAAAAATTCAGTTGGTTGCGCCTCCCGTTAGCGCCTTAAGAGGGCGCTAATGGGGCGCAAAGCATCTAGCGCCCAGGCGTGGCGAAGTTTGCGCCGCTCGCGAAATTAACTAGACATTTTGCGGCGGCGCTAAACACTACCGCCACGATCTCCTGCGCCGGCAAATCGTGACGTCAGTCGAGTGCGCAACGCCCCGGTATCGCCCCGGAGCGGATATTGAGTGGCGCCCCCTGCCTTACCGCCTGACGCTAGCAACGACAGGTTGAGGGGAGCGTTCTGCAGTCATGAAGGGAAAGGGGGAGCGCTATTTAAAGGTGACCGCTTCCTGCCTTTTATTGTTGGTGCCATTTTTGAACTACGCATTCTGAGAGAGAGAGGGAGAGACTTCTGGAGAGATTCAACGCTGTGTGAAGGAGTTTTGGGTACTGAGCAGCACTTTGCAGGTTCATTTTGATTTGCCATTCCTTGTATCGATTTAGAAGAGACTGTGGGGGCTGCACTCTGAGCTCTTTGCCTGGTACTCTCCATTGTTCTTTCCAGCAGATTTGATGTACAGGTCTCTCCAGGCAGAGATTCAAGGCTGCAATGAGCAGGATGTGGATGGAAAGCAAGATTAACCATCCCCTTTAAGAACTGGCCCATGCCATTGTGTGTGTGTTCCATTGCTGACTGACATTACATGAGCTTCGCCAGCGCTCTGAGGTAACGCCTCGCTCCTCGGCCTTTGCGCCTTAAGTCAGCCTGATTTAGCGCTCCAATCACCTCCAGGGGCGATAAAAGTCAAGTTTGCAGTCGGTGCCGATAATTAGCGCCAGGCGCTAATCTTTGCGCCCGGCCGATAATTGCGCCCCAAATGGGGCGATACTGAATTTCTCCCCCTAAGACTTCATTGGCTGTGAAGCGCTTTGGGACATCCTGAGGATGTGAAAGGTTCTTTTGAATCTGGTTGAGACAAAGCTGAAGAGGGGGGGCGGAGTGGGGAAAAATGGTCACTTCCAGCCATACCACTGGGAGGTGTGCAAACAAACGACTCTGTGTTTATCCTACTGATAAGCAAGACCCAGCAACCTCCTACCCATCGTTTACACGCTGTCAGCCCAAAAGGAGCTCTGTGTCATACCATCTGCAACGGATGAAGATGCCATTAAAACAGCATGGTACATCGGCGAGACCATGCAGACACTGAGACAACGTATGAACGAGCACCGCGCAACAATCGCCAGGCAGGATTGTTACCTCCCAGTCGGGGAACACTTCAGCAGTCAAGGACATTCAGCCTCGGATCTGCGGGTAAGCGTTCTCCAAGGCAACCTTAGAAACACACGACAACGCAAAATCATCGAGCAGAAACTGATAGCCAAGCTCCGCACTCATGAAGACGGTCTCAATCGGGATCTTGGGTTTATGTCACGATACATGACGTGATCCGGACTCGAGTCGTCGTTAGCTTGTTCACAGATGTGATTCCCAGTAAAAAAAGTAAAAATTTTCCCAGTAAAAAAGTAAAAAAATGTTAAAGCTTTTCGTTTTACATACAGACGACAGCTTTTGACACGTTAGAACCCCTGCGACTACACCTCATTGTCTCAGTTGTATCTTGCTATGTCTTTGATGTGGTACCTTCCTGGCTGACTTAATTAACTTTATCACACCTCGGCAGATAGTCAGGATGATTTAATTTATTGGTCTGCAATTGTAAAGTACACATTCTTTGTTTTCCATCTATATATGCTTTGGAGATTCTGTATCTAATTTACTTCACCTGAGGAAGGAGCAAATCGATAGCTCCGAAAGCTTGTGATTTCAAATAAAACTGTTGGACTATAACCTGGTGTTGTGCGACCTCTCAATTAAAACAGAGGCCATGGGGATTGTAAATAAAATTCCCATCTCTTTATTGATGGTGAAATATGTAATCAGTCAGACCGAAGCAAAGCTCTAAACTTTAAAAGGTCGTTAAGTGATCGATTTAACATGGACAGATGGAGACAGGAAATGGCTGGCCATGTTTGCTTTGGTAGAAGAAGATGTAAAACCTACTTAGTGGTGGGTGAGCCATCATCATGCTTGTCCCCAGATTGCGATCAGATTATCTGTTCCTATTGACTGAACCTCACTCCGATGTTTTACACATAAGATTGCACAGAAGAGCAAGAAAAATGAACCTGCTATGGTACGTGAATCAATGTGTGTGTGTGTGTGTGTGTGTGTTCAAATGCGTCCTTGTGTTCAAACCCCTCCATGGCCTCGCCCCTCCCTGTCTCTGTAACCTCCTCCAGCCCAACAACCCTCCGAGATCTCTGCGCTCCTCCAATTCTGGCCTCTTGCCAGATTCCTTTGCCCCACCATTGGCGGCCGTGCCTTCAGCTGCCTCGGCCCGAAGCTCTGGAATTCTATCTCTAAATATGGAGTTAGGTCCCAGAGCAGCCATGATCTCATTGAATGGTGGAACAGGCTCAAGGGGCTGAATGGCCTCCTCCTGTTCCTGTGTCAGGGTTTACTTTCCTCAAGATTAGTGGCAGCATGTTTTATTAAATGTAAGGAGGATGTTCCTTGGTCTGAATGTATTAACTGGCTTGCATTTCTATAGCGCCTTTCACAACCACTGGACGTCCCAAAGCGCTTTACAGCCAATGAAGTACTTTTTGAAGTGGAGTCACTGTTGTAATGTGGGAAACACGGCAGCCAATTTGCGCACAGCAAGATCCCACATACAGCAATGTGATAATGACCTGATAATCTGTTTTTGTGATGTTGGTTGAGGGATAAATATTGGCCAGGACACCGGAGAGAACTCTCCTGCTCTTCTTCGAAATAGCAAACAGGACCTCAGTTTAACGTCTCATCCGACAGTGCAGCACTCCCTCAGCACTGCACTGGGAGTGTCAGCCTAGCTTTTTGTGCTCAAGTCTCTGGAGTGGGGACTATGAACCCACAACCTTCCGACTCAGAGGCGAGGGTGCTGCCCACTCAGCCACTGGCTGACACACTTCTGTCGCTTAACTTGTGGAATTGCTAATGTTTTGGACATAAAATAAAGAGCCGGTTGGAATGGCAATGAATTCAAAATTACATTCAAATTTACACTCGATTACAGTAAGCTCCAAGATGCTATTGATGCAACAAATCAGGTTTTAAAGGTCTGATATTTCTGGACGGACATACTCCATATTCCTCATAAAAGAAAGACTTGCATTTATATAGCACCTTTCACTATCTTGGTTGGTCCAAAAGTGCTTTGCAGACAATGAAGTACTTTTGAAGTGTAGTCACTGTTGTAGTGTAGTAAAACGTGGCAGCCAATGTGCGCACAGCAAGCTCCCACAAAGAGCAATGTGATAATGACCAGATAATCTGATTTTAGGTGTCGGTTGAGGGATAAATATTTAGCCAGGACACCGGGGAGAACTCGCCTGCTCATCTTCGAAATCGTACAATGGGATCTTGCCCACGGCAAGGTCCCGGAGAGAAAATAATCCTCCAGCCTTCAGCATTTATCCCCCTTCGCATACTATCTAAATCACCACTGTTCTCTGTGTAGAGTGATCAAAGTCAAAAGTTTATAGTTGCAGCTTAAGTAATAAAAAGGAAAAAAAAGAAAGACTTGTATTTATGCCTTTCATGACCTCCAGATGCCCCAAAGCACTTTACAGCCAATGAAGTACTTTTGAAGTGTAGTCACTGTTGCAATGTAATGACAAGCGTACTGCATGTCTAGTCCAACACGTTGTCTTTCTGTGTCGTAAGGCCCATATTCAGGGCTGTTTTCGAGCAGTCAGCTATTCTGGCTCTGTGCTAACTTTCCGGAAGGTGTTGATCAGCTTTTTCTAGGTTGACGTGCATGCTGCCAGCTCGGATCCATGACCTTGCCAATACAAACAAATCTTGGGTGATTAGAGGAGATCGGCAAATATAGAGGGAGAGTGAAAGAAAGACAGACAGACTTGCATTTCTATAGTGCCTTTCACGACCTCAGGACATCCCAAATTAGGGTTGTATTCCCTAGAGTTTAGAAGGTTAAGGGGTGATCTGATTGAAGTTTTCAGGATATTAATGGGAACTGAGAGGGTAGAGAGAGAGAAACTATTTCCGCTGGTTGGGGAGTCTAGGACTAGGGGGCAGAGTCTAAAAATTAGAGCCAGACCTTTCAGGAGTGAAATTAGGAAACACTTCTACACACAAAGGGCGGTAGAAGTTTGGAACTCTCTTCCACAAACGACAATTGATGCTAGATCAAATTGTTAATTTTAAATCTGAGATTGATAGCTTTCTGTTAACCAAAGGTATTAGTGATATGGGCCAAAGGCAGGTATATGGAGTTAGGTCGCAGGTCAGTCATGAGCTAATTGAATGGCGGAACAGGCTCAGGCGGGGGGGGGGGCTGAATGGCCTCCTCCTGTTCCTATGTTCCTAAAGCACTTTACAGCCAGTGTTGTACTTTTTGAAGTGTGGTCACTGTTGTAATGTCGAAACGTGGCAGCCAATTTGCGCACAGCAAGCTCCCACAAACAACAATATGTTAATGACCAGATAATCTGTTTGTTGAGGGCTAAATATTGGCCAGGACTCCGGGGAGAGCTCCCCTGCTCTTCTTTGAAATAGTACCATGGGATCTTTTACGTCCTCCTGAGAGAGCAGGCTCGGGGGGCTGTATGGCCTACTCCTGGTCCGAATTCTTATGAAAGCAGATGGGGCCTCGGTTTAACGTCTCATTCAAAAGACGGTACCTCCGACAGTGCCGCACTCCCTCACCACTGCATTAGACTGTCAGCCTAGCTTTTTGTGCTTAAGTCTCTTGGAGGGGGACTCGAAACCCACAACTTTTGGACTCGGAGACAAGAGTGCTACCCACTGAGCCACGGCTGACACACTGAAGCCAGATGCACAATTGATCATTTTTTCTATTAGCCTCATTATTTTTGATTAATTGAAAAGGTAATAAATATCCCATGTCCTACGGGGAAAAGAAAGGAAAACTGATATATCCAAGTAAGTTTAGGGGCCATAAATATAAGATAGTCACTAATAAATCCAATAGGGATTTCAGGAGAAACTTCTTTACTCAGAGAGTGGTGAGAATGTGGAACTCGCTACCACAGGGAGTGCTTGAGGCGAATAGCGTAGATGCAGTTAAGGGGAAGCTAGATAAGCACATGAGGGAGAAAGGAATAGAAGGATATATTGATGGGGGGAGGTAAAGTAAATAGAGTGTGAGGAGGCTCATGTGGAGCATAAACACTGGCATCGTGTTGGGCTAAATGGCCTGTTTCTGTGCTGTAAATTCTATGTGAGTTTGTGTCTATTGAAGAAAGCCCCCACAACAGAGTTCAGAATGCAGAAAATAAATCATGTGTGGTGTCCAGTGCCTCAATAACTCTGGTTGCCCCATAATGGCCTCAGTCCAACCACCAACTGACAAGAGTAATCTGACCTTCCAAATTGGTCTTGCCACAAAGTAGGCCCGCCTCTGGATGTGGGGTAGGTTTTATACTTGAACTAATTTGGAAACTCTCCAATGTAAAGAACCCCAGATTTGTCGCCGTGCCTGACCCATTCTGCTTGGCTCTGGTCCAGTTCAGTGTCTTGTTGAGAATGAGCAATGTACCCAATCCACTTCTGTAGATCCATCTATTGAGCACTGATTAAGAATTGCAAATGCGGAAGAATTTTCAGTGATTGCTTTCAATTGCCGGTACCAAATGCTCAAGTTGATGGAATTTGAAAATTAGCACTGATTTAAAGGAAGTAATTATTCTGGTGGGGTTAAAGCTTATATAGTGTTGGGGGCAGTGTGTTGACTATTTCTAACTTTTAACCATTGTTTTGATTAAGGGGTTAAGTCAGTAGCATACAATTCCTCCTCAAGAGAGAAGAAATCTTTCTGTCAGTGAATGCTTGGACTCTTCCTGTACCAGATCCTAAATATTTCTTTCTCATGCTTGTAGCTCCATTGGATAACAATCATACGTGATCTGATATTGAGGCATTGATCTGAGTGGCATCAACTTGCAGTGTAGGTCTACAGCATCAGATATAATCTGTTGGATTCCATTAAGTTGAACACTGTGCATTTTCAGGAAGGGAGCGGACAGGAGATGATTTCATGGCCCTGATTGCTGTGCATGATAATGAGTGTGAGAAGTCGCACAACACCAGGAGCGCTCCGAAAGCTCGTGATTTCAAATAAACCTGTTGGACTATAAACTGGTGTTGTGCGACTTCTCACATTTGTCCACCCCAGTCCAACACCGGCATCTCCACATCATTATAATGAGGACAACTTTATGAAAAAAATATAAATAGGTATTTGGCATTTTTTTTTTGTTTTATTTTGGTGTCGGAGGAAATGAGGTGAGCTTCCGACCACATATCCGCACCATCACTAAGTCCGCCTCTTAACGCCTCCGTAACATCTCCCGTCTCCGCCCTTGCCTCAGCTCATCTGCTGCTGAAACCCTCATCCATACCTTTGTTACCTCTAGACTTGACTATTCCAACGCACTCCTGGCTGGCCTCCCACATTCTACTCTACGTAAACTTGAGGTCATCCAAAACTCTGCTGCCCATTTCCTTGCTCACACCAAGTCCCGTTCACACATCACCCCTGTGCTCACTGACCTACATTGGTTCCCAGTCCAGCAAAACCTTGATTTTTAAAATTCTCATCCTTTTTTTCAAATCCCTCCAAGGCCTCACCCATCCCTATCTCTGTAACTTCCTCCAGCACCCACAACCCCCGGAGATCTCTGCGCTCCGCCAATTCTGGCCTCTTGAACATCCCCTATTTTAATCGCTCCACCATTGGCGGCCGTGCCTTCAGCTGCCTGGGTCCTAAGCTCTGGAATTTCCTCCCTAAACCTCTCCGCCTCTCTCTCCTCCTTTAAGACGCTCCTTAAAACCTACCTCTTTGGCCAAGCTTTTGGTCATCTGTCCTAATATCTCCTTATGTGGCTCGGTGTCAAATTTTGTTTGATAATTGATCCTGTGAAGCGCCTTGGGACGTTTTACTATGTTAAAGGTGCCGTATAAATACAAGTTGTTATTATTGAAATAATTAACGTATGGTGGGGGGTGGGGGGAATAGCTTATCTGAAATAGTAAATTTGATTGAATAAAAATGTCCCAGCTTGTAAACTATTCCCAAAGTGCACTGTTGATAGAGTAAGAGTGCCACTCTCAATTCATTCAGGGCTCTTGCTTTGCGCAGAGAATGATATGACAAAATCAATGCTGACACGCAGACAACAAGCAGCCTAATGTGACTTATTGTGATTCTTTAAACCTCTGGTGGACAGGGTTGTGATAAAGAGGCTGAATTAAGTTGTGAAAAGAAGGAAATGAAAGCTGACAAATTGGCTTTGTCATTGTGTTTGGCACCTGGTGTTGTCATGGTTGGCGTTCTATATGCACCCACCATCCCATCCCGGACTCCTGAGGGAGTGCAGAGAACTAATGATGCCTATAAATATTAATCTAATAGGCCCAACAAATAATCGGAGTGCACATGAAAACTCTGTGAGATATTTGGACATGCAGTCCATTAGAACGCTGCCAGCAGAAACACTCAAACTTTTGAAGTGATATTTAACGGTGGTGTCAGAGCCTCAAGAGCTCCTGACATTAAAAGGATGGACGATTTACTTAATGGAAGCCTTATTGATGAAATGCCTTCCTAGTCATAGCGAGTAAATGGCTCTTTAGCAGATTATCGGAGCCAAGATTAATAAATCACGTATTTGGTCTCACAGGCATGGTTTTTATTGTCACAGGTTGTCTTTCAGTACTCCTCTTGTGAGTCAGAAAGCCCCAGAATGACTTCATAGACTTTATGTCACCAGGCTTTTATAGCTGCAGGTTGACTTTGGAGATTGCTTGGGTTCAAAAACTCAATACAGCCTCATAGATTTCATGTCACAAAGCTCTTACAGCCATATGTTGTCTTTTGAATACCGCTGTGTGATACTGTACTTCAATAAAAACCCCAATATAACCTTATAGGCTTCATGCAACAAGGTGCCGCTAGCTCCAGTTTGTTCTTTGTAGCATTTCTATTGTGACAGAAGACTCGTAAAACCTGGCACTCTCCTTGCAATACCCATATAAACATTGTCCCTCATATATTTTATTCGAGTCTAACGAAAGGAGAAATAAAGCGCACGGCGAGAAAAAATACTACATTCCAATCGGTATTTCTTGGTGATGTAGAATTTAGCCGAACTTTAACAATCGGGGCCAGAGTGATCTCCTGGACTGGTTTCGATCGCCGATGGGGGTCGGAGAGGAGTTTCCCAGATTTTTTTTTTATCCCCCCAAATTGGCCTGTTTTTAAAAAAATCTGTTTTTTTGCCTCTCCCAGGAGATCACATGGTTTCGGTGGGGGTGGCGGGGGGGGGGGGGGGGTTGGGGGCGCGGGGTGGTGGGGAGTGTATAAATTGCGAAGCGTGAGGTATCGCAGATTGTGCGGGAGAGGCTGGATGGACTGGAGGGTCTTTCCTGTCCTGTCGCTGTCCATCAAAATGAAATCCCACCCTCTACATAACCAAATAATGAAGTAACCGATCACATTGTAAATGACTGACTGCTACAGCTTCAAGGCTCTGAAGACAATATTGGGGGCCACTTCTAGAATGGTGTAAAAATCGGCATTCTGTCTTACATAGAATCACAGAATAGTACAGCACTGACTGCGCCGACTCTTTCGAAGAGCAATCCAGTTAGTCCCTCTTCCCCCCCCACCGGCTCTTTTCCCATATCCCTGCAAGTGTTTCTCCTTCCAGTATTTATCCGATTCCCTTTTGAAGGCTACTATTGACTCTGTATCCACCACCCTATCAGGCAGCGCATTCCAGATCCTAACCACTCGTTGCGTAAAAAAGTTTTTCCTCACGTCGCCTCTGGTTCTTTTGCCAATCACCTTAAATCTGTGCCCTCTGGTTACCACTCGTGATTTTTCATCTCCACTGAACTCAATGGAAATTTAAATCAGGAGAGATGTAGAACGGGCGGCTGATCCCATATCTCCCATTTTACACTATCGCACAAAGTCAATATTGCCCCCATTCGGTTCATGACGATGATGGGATTTTCCCCCCTCTGGCTCTGTAAGGAAATGCACTGGTGTGGGGCGTATAGACCAGCAAAATCCCAGGTAAAAGCGCTCCGCTGTGCTCCGACGGCTCATTGCAGACAAAACTGGCGTTTAAGGTCGCTACATTTGGCCTGGCCTGATTTTGACAGGGGAGGGAAAATCGGCCAGGATTTCTGCTGTTGATCTTCGGTAAATGAGCCCTGCTAGAAAATGCATGTGTCGGGGGTCAGGCAAGTAACATTTGCGCCACACAAGTGCCAGGCAATGACTATCTCCAACAAGAGAGAGTCTAACCACCACCCCTTGACATTCAACGGCATTACCATCACCGAATACCCCACCCTCAACATCCTGGGGGTCACCATTGACCAGAAACTTAACTGGACCAGCCACATAAATACTGTGGCTACAAGAGCAGGTCAGAGGCTGGGTATTCTGCGGCGAGTGTCTCACCTCCTGACTCCCCAAAGCCATTCCACCATCTACAAGGCACAAGTCAGGAGTGTTATGTGATACTCTCTACTTGCCTGGATGAGTGCAGCTCCAACAACACTCAAGAAGCTCGACATCATCCAGATAAAGCAGCTTGCTTGATTGGCACCCATTCCACCACCTTAAACATTCACTCCCTCCACCACCGGCGCACTGTGGCTGCAGTGTATACCATCTACAAGATGCACTGCAGCAACTCGCCAAGGCTTCTTCAGCAGCACCTCCCAAACCCGCGACCTCTTCCACCTAGAAGGACAAGGGCAGCAGGCGCATGGGAACACCATCACCTGCAAGTTCCCCTCCAAGTGACTTGGAAGTATATCACCGTTCCTTCATCATCGCTGGGTCAAAATCCTGGAACTCCCTCCTCAACAGCACTGTGAGAGTATCTTCACCACACGGACTGCAGCGGTTCAAGAAACATAGAAACATAGAAGATAGGAGCAGGAGTAGGCCATTCGGCCCCTCAAGCCTGCTCCGCCATTCGATGAGATCATGGCTGATCATCCAAACTCAGTACCCTGTACCTGCCTTCTCCCCATATCCCTTGATACCTTTAGCTTTATGAAATATATCTAACTCATTCTTGAATATATTTAATGACTTGGCCTCAACTACCTTCTGTGGTAGAGAATTCCACAGGTTCACCACTCTCTGGGTGAAGAAATTCTTCCTCATTTCTGTCCGAAATGGCTTACCCCTTATCCTTAGATTATGACCCCTGGTTCTGGACTCTCCGACCATCGGGAACATTCTTCCTGCATCTAGTTTGTCCAGACCTGTCAGAATTTTATATGTTTCGATGAGATCCCCTCTCATTCTTCTATACTCCAGCGAGTATAAGCCCAATCGACCCAATCTCTTCTCATATGTCATTCCTGCCATCCCAGGTATCAGCCTTGTGAATCTTCGCTGAACTCCTTCCATGGCAAGAACATCCTTCCTCAGATAAGGCGACCAAAACTGCACACAGTACTCAAGGTATGGTCTCACCAAGGCCCTGTACAACTGCAGCAGGACATCCCTGTTCCTATACTCAAACCCTTTCGCTATGAAGGCCAACATACCATTTGCCTTCTTCACCGCCTGCTGCACCTGCATGCTTACCTTCAGCGACTGGTGCACAAGGACACCCAGGTCTCATTGCACTTCTCCTTCTCCCAATCTATTGCCATTCAGATAATAGTCTGCCTTTCTGTTTTTGACACCAAAGTGGATAACCTCGCATTTATCCACGTTATATTGCATCTGCCACGCTTCTGCCCACTCACCCAACCTGTCCAAATCATCCTGGAGTTTCTCGGTATCCTCCTCGCAGCACACACGCCCACCCAGATTTGTGTCATCTGCAAACTTGGAGATATTACATTTAGTTCCCTTATCTAGATCATTTATGTATATTGTGAATAGCTGGGGTCCAAGGACCGATCCCTGCGGTACCCCACTAGTCACTGCTTGCCACTCGGAAAAAGACCCATTAATTCCTACTCTCTGCTCTCTGTCCGCCAACCAGTTCTCTATCCAAGTCAATACCTTGCCCCCAATCCCATGTGCCTTAACTTTACACGCTAATCTCTTATGCGGGACCTTATCGAAAGCCTTTTGAAAGTCCAAATACACCACATCTACTGGTTCTCCCTTATCTATTTTCCCAGTTACATCCTCAAAAAATTCCAGTAGATTAGTCAAGCACGATTTACCTTTTGTAAATCCATGTTGACTTTGTCCGATCATGTCACTGTTTTTCAAGTGCTCAGCTATTACATCCTTTATAATGGACTCTAGCATTTTCCCCACTACCGATGTCAGGCTTACCGGTCTGTAATTCCCCGCTTTCTCTCTACCACCCTTTTTGAATAGTGGGGTAATATTAGCTACCCTCCAATCCATGGGTACAGTTCCAGATTCCATCGAATGTTGGAAGATGATCAGCAATGCATCTACTATTTCTAGAGCCACTTCCTTAAGTACTCTAGGATGTAGATTATCAGGCCCTGGGGATTTATCGGCCTTCAATCCCGTCAATTTCCCTAACACCATTTCCCTGCAAATACTGATTTCTTTCAGTTCCTCCCTTTCATCAGACCCTATGTTCTCCAACATCTCTGGGAGGTTATTTGTGTCCTCTTTTGTGAAGACAGAACCAAAATATGCATGTAACTGGTCTGCCATTTCTTTGTTCCCCATTATAACTTCCCCCGCTTCTGACTGCAAGGGACCTACACTTGATCTCACTAATCTTTTTCTCTTCACATATCTATAAAAGCTCTTACAGTCAGTTTTTATGTTCCCTGCAAGCTTGCTTTCATGCGATAGCAAAATACTGCGGATGCTGGAAATCCGAAATAACAACAGAAAACGCTGGAAAAACTCAGCAGGCCAGGCAACATCCGTGGAGAGAGAAAGAGAGTTAACGTTTCAGGTCGAAACCCTTCGTCGGAACTGAGAGAGCAAGAAATAAACAGATAAAAATGCAAGGGGGAGGCTGGGGGGGGAGGAATAAAAGAACAAAAGGGATTGTCTTTAGTGAGTAGAGACATTGAGAGATGCTCAAGGCAAGACGAGATGGTAATGGGACAGGTTGAGAAAGAAAAGGTAAGGTGTGAAATGCTGGCAGAATCAGAGACAGCTGCCGTGGGGGGAGAGAGAGAAAAAAAGGAAAAAGGCACGGACCAAAAGAGTGGATAAAATGTATACATATGTGGTAGGGGCCGGGGTTATGATCTGAAATTGTTGAACTCGATATTGAGTCCGGAAGGCTGTAAAGTGCCTAAACGGAAGATGAGGTGCTGTTCCTGGAGCTTACGCTGCGCTTCCGTGGAACAATGCAAGAGGCCGAGGACGGTGAGGTCTGAGTGAGCGTGGAGGGGTGAATTAAAATGACAAGCGACCGGAAGCTCGGGGTCACCCTTCCGGACTGAACGAGGTGTTCCGCAAAGCGGTCACCCAATCTGCGTTTGGTCTCCCCAATGTAGAGGAGACCACATCGTGAGCAGCGAATACAGTATACTAGATTGCAAGAAGTACAAGTAAATCGCTGTTTCACCTGGAAGGGGTGTTTGGGGCCCTGGAGAGTTGGAAGGGGGAAAGCTTGCTTTCATATTCTATTTTCCCCTTCTTAATTAATCCCTTTGTCCTCCTTTGTTGAATCCTAAACTGCTCCCAATCCTCAGGGTTACCACTTTTTCTGGCCAATTTATATGCCCTCTCCTTGGATCTTATGCTATCCCTAATTTCCCTTGTTAGCCACGGTTGAGACACCCTTTTTGTTTTATTCTTATGCCACACTGAGATGAACAAATTCTGTAGTTCATCCATGCAGTCTTTGAATGTTTGCCATTGCCTATCCACCGTCAACCCTTTGAGTGACATTCCCCAATCAATCCTACCCAATTCGTGCCTCATACCATCGTAGCTCACCACCACCTTCTCAAGGACAGTTAGGGATGTGCAATAAATGCTGGCCTTGCCCGCGACGCCCACATCCCAGGAACAAATATAAAATACCGGACTTCTCTTCTGAGATGTGAATAGGCCGTTGCTACTCGCTGTACAGGCTCAGGCATGCATGGGCGAGGTATGGGAGGACTCCTGGTGACTGCGGAATGGTCAAGTCCTTCAAAAGAGAGAAGGAAACTGGAAATAAATAGCAATATTAACATGCTTAATGTTGCTGAGCATCATTTTTGGCACTAAAAGAATTACAATAATGTTAATCTTCACAATTTCTGCAATGAAAAGAAACTTTGAAAAGTTTTTTTTCAGTTTCAGAAATGTGTCTCACTTGATGTTTGCTTTATGCTAGAAAATACAAAACTGCAAAAGTAATCTGTTAATCATTTCCTGGAAAGGATGAATGTCTTTCCTGTTCTATTCCCCTCAACTTCCATTGAAGCCAAGAGTTCCAAATTGGATCAAATAAACTCCATTATTCAGAACACCTGCCTATAATGGGCAGATTAAGCAATCCCTCTGTGCTACTTCTAATTCATTTTAACTCTTTTATAATGAAGTACACCACTCTAATTATTTGGCTCTGACTGGTTTGGACTGAGGAAGGTAAGACAGGGAAGAAGTTTTTACTTCATGAAGAACAAACATTTAATTAGAAGGTTTACTTGGACAGTTCTCATGTTTTCCATAAAGAATCTTCACAATGTTACCTCTGGTGTCCCCCAAGGATCTATCCTTGGCCCCCCTCCTATTTCTTATCTACATGCTGCCCCTCGGCGACATCATCCAAAAACACAAATTCACATTACACGACACCCAGCTCTACCTCACCACCACTTCCCTCGACTCCTCCACTGTCTCTAAATTGTCAGACTGCTTGTCCGACATCCAGCACTCGATGAGCAGAAATTTCCTCGAAGAATACATTGGGAAGACCGAAGCCATTGTCTTTGGTCCCTGCCACAAACTCCATTCCCTAGCCACCGACTCCAACCCTCTCCCTGGCAACTGTCTGAGGCTGAACCGTACTGTTTGCAATCCTGGTGTTGTGTTTGACCCAGAGATGAGCTATGGACCACATATCCGTGCCATAACTAAGACCACCTATTTCCACCTCCGTAACATCACCCGACTCCGTCCCTGCCTCAGCTCATCTGCTGCTGGAACCCTCATCCATGCCTTTGTTACCTCTAGACTTGACTATTCCAACGCACTCCTGGCCGACCACCCATCTTCCACCCTCTGTAAACTTGAGGTCATCCAAAATTCTGCTGCCCGTATCCTAACTCGCACCAAGTCCCGTTCGCCCATCACTGCCTGTGCTCGCTGACCTCCATTGGCTACCGGTCCAGCAATGCCTTAATTTTAATATTCTCATCCTTGTTTTCAATTCCCTCCATGGCCTCGCCCCCTCCCTATCTCTGTAACCTCCTCCAGCCCTACAATCCTCCGAGATCTCTGCGCTCCTCCAATTCTGGCATCCTGCGCATCCCCGATTTTCATCGCTCCACCATTGGCGGCTGTGCCTTCAGCTCCCCAGGACCTAAGCTCTGGAATTCCCTCCCTAAACCTCTCCGCCTCTCTACCTCTCTCTGCTCCTTTTAAGATGCTCCTTAAAACCTACTTTTTTGACCAAGCTTTTGGACCCCTGTCTTAACTTGATGTGGCTCAGTGTCAAGTTTTGTTTGATAATCGCTCCTGTGAAGCGCCTTGGGACATTTTACTACATTAAAGGCGCTATATCAATGCAAGTTGTTTCATATTGTATGTGCCCCTCCCCAATGATTTACCAATGATGCAGTTATGTCAACAAATTTTGCCAAGCCCTGCAGTAGCCCCCCACCCCCCGTCCATATGGTATGGTGTCTAATGGATGCATTCCGGAGTGAAAATTGTTATTTCATCTTAGGACATTGCTCATCGCTAGCTGTGTCTCTGTTCAGATCTCTCTCTCTGAGTATACACTGTGACCAGAGGGTGTGTCCCTGTTCTGATCGATCTCTCTGAGTATACACTGTGACCAGAGGCTGTGTCTCTGTTCAGATCTCTCTCTGAGTATACACTGTGACCAGAGGCTGTGTCCCTGTTCTGATCTCTCTCTGAGTATACGCTGTGACCAGAGGCTGTGTACCTGTTCTGATCTCTCTCTCTCTGAGTATACACTGTGACCAGAGGCTGTGTCCCTGTTCTGATCTCTCTCTCTGAGTATACACTGTGACCAGAGGCTGTGTCCCTGTTCTGATCTCTCTCTGAGTAAACACTGTGACCAGAGGCTGTGTCCCTGTTCTGATCTCTCTCTGAGTAAACACTGTGACCAGAGGCTGTGTCCCTGTTCTGATCTCTCTCTCTGAGTATACACTGTGACCAGAGGCTGTGTCCCTGTTCTGATCTCTCTCTGAGTATGCACTGTGACCAGAGGCTGTCTCCCTGATCTGATCTCTCTCTGAGTATACACTGTGACCAGAGGCTGTGTCCCTGTTCTGATCTCTCTCTGAGTATACACTGTCACCAGAGGCTGTCTCCCTGTTCTGATCTCTCTCTGAGTATACACTGTGACCAGAGGCTGTGTCCCTGTTATAAGAACATAAGAACATAAGAAATAGGAGCAGGAGTAGGCCAATCGGCCCTTCGAGCCTGCTCCGCCATTCAATAAGATCATGGCTGATCTGATCCTCACCTCAAATCTAAAGAACACAAGAAGTAGGAGCAGGACCCGGCCACTCAGCCCCTGGGCCCGCTACGCCACCCACAGGGCCTCGACCGATCCGAACTCAGCCTCATGTCTAATTTCCTGCCCGCTCCCCGTAACCCCTAATTCCCTTTACTTCTAGGAAACTGTCTATTTCTGTTTTAAATTTATTTAATGATGTAGCTTCCACAGCTTCCTGGGGCAGCAAATTCCACAGACCTACTACCCTCTGAGTGAAGAAGTTTCTCCTCATCTCAGTTTTGAAAGAGCAGCCCCTTATTCTAAGATTATGCCCCCTAGTTCTAGTTTCACCCATCCTTGGGAACATCCTTACCGCATCCACCCGATCAAGCCCCTTCACAATCTTATATGTTTCAATAAGATCGCCTCTCACTCTTCTGAACTCCAATGAGTAGAGTCCCAATCTACTCAACCTCTCCTCATATGTCCACCCCCTCATCCCGGGGATTAACCGAGTGAACCTTCTTTGTACTGCCTCGAGAGCAAGTATGTCTTTTCTTAAGTATGGACACCAAAACTGTATGCAGTATTCCAGATGCGGTCTCACCAATACCTTATATAACTGCAGCAATACCTCCCTGTTTTTATAGTCTATCCCCCTAGCAATAAAAGCCAACATTCCGTTGGCCTTCTTGATCACCTGCTGCACCTGCATACTAACTATTTGATTTTCTTGCACTAGGACCCCCAGATCCCTTTGTACAGCAGTACTTTCCAGTTTCTCGCCATTAAGATAATAACTTGCTCTCTGATTTTTCCTGCCAAAGTGCATAACCTCACATTTTCCAATATTGTATTGCATCTGCCAAATCTCCGCCCACTCACCCTGTGTCCCTGTTCTGATCTCTCTGAGTATACACTGTGACCAGATCTGTCTCCCTGTTCTGATCTCTCTCTCTGAGTATACACTGTGACCAGAGGCTGTGTCTCTGTTCTGATCTCTCTCTGAGTATACGATAGCAAAATACTGCAGATGCTGGAAATCCGAAATAACAACAGAAAACGCTGGAAAAACTCAGCAGGCCAGGCAGCATCCGTGGAGAGAGAAAGAGAGTTGACGTTTCAGGTCGATGACCTTTCATCAGAACTGGGAAGAGCTGGAAATCAAATAGATTTAAGGCCAGGGTAAAGCTGGGAAAAGGGGGAGGGGATAAAGGAACAAAGGAGGAGATGAAGAGACATTAAGAGACATTAAGAGATATGCAAGGCTAGAGGTGGTGTTAATGTGACAGATTAAGGCTGAATGAAGTGTGAAATCTACTGGCAGAATGAAGGACAGCTGCCAGCTTCTAGGAGGAAAAAAAAAAGGTGGGGGGGACAAATAAAAGGGTGGATAAAATAAAATATAAATGTGATTGGAGCTGAGGTTATGATCTAAAATTGTTGAACTCGATATTGAGTCCAGAGGGCTGTAGCGTGCCTAAACGAAAGATGAGGTGCTGTTCCTCGAGCTTACGCTGAGCTTCCGTGGAACAGTGTATTAGGCCGAGGACGGTGAGGTCAGAGTGGGAGTGAAGCGGTGAATTAAAGTGACAGGCCACCGGGAGCTCGGGGTCCCCCTTACGGACTGAACGGAGGTGTTCCGCAAAGCGGTCACCCAATCTGCGTTTGGTCTCTCTGAGTATACACTGTGAACAGAGGCTGTGTCCCTGTTCTGATCTCTCTCTCTGAGTATACACTGTGACCAGAGGCTGTGTCCCTGTTCTGATCTCTCTCTCTCTGAGTATACACTGTGACCAGAGGCTGTGTCCCTGTTCTGATCTCTCTCTCTCTCTGAGTATACACTGTGACCAGAGGCTGTGTCCCTGTTCTGATCTCTCTCTGAGTATACACTGTGACCAGAGGCTGTGTCCCTGTTCTGATCTCTCTCTAAGTATACACTGTGACCAGAGGCTGTGTCCCTGTTCTGATCTCTCTCTCTGAGTATACACTGTGACCAGAGGCTGTGTCTCTGTTCTGATCTCTCTCTGAGTATACACTGTGACCAGAGGCTGTGTCCCTGTTCTGATCTCTCTCTGAGTATACACTGTGAACAGAGGCTGTGTCTCTGTTCTGATCTCTCTCTCTGAGTATACACTGTGACCAGAGACTGTGGGGTAAAAATTCAGTTGGTTGCGCCTCCCGTTAGCGCCTTAAGAGGGCGCTAATGGGGCGCAAAGCCGCTAGCGCCCGGGCGCAGCGATGTTTGCGCCGCTCGGGAACTTAACTAGACATTGTGCGGCGGCGCTAAACTTTACCGCCGCGACCACCTGCGCGCGCAGATTGTGACGTCATTCCATGGTGCAACGCCCTTGTGGCGCCCCGGAGCGGAAATTGAGTGGCGCCCCCTGCCTTACCGCCTGGCACATCCAACGACCGGAAGATTGGAACGCTATCAATCGCTGTGGGGCTGGGGGGGGCGCTATTTAAAGGGGGCCTCTTCCTATCTTTTTCTGTGGTTGACATTTTTGCACCACTCGTTCTGAGAGAGAGAGAGAGATTCGGAGAGAGAGAAAGAGAGACTTCTGCATTGAGTCAATGCTTTGTGAGGTAGTTTTGCCTACTGATCCTAACTTCGCTGGTACTTTGGTTGCTGTCCTTCATAACTTTGCTTGCAAAGAGACTATGGGGGCTGCACTGATTGGGGGCGTCGTCCTGCTCCAGCTGAATCGGAGGACACAGAGACGCAGAGAGAGAGTGGCAATGATGGCCAGACGGAGGAGGGCCAACAGGCGTATGTACAGGAGAGCTTACCCTCCCAGGGTATATCGTGAACAGCTCTCCTACATTCATATGTCTGAGGAGCTGTGTTTGCGAAGGCTGCGATTCAGCAAGGAGGTGGTCACTGAGCTCTGCCACCTGCTGCAGCCAGATCTGCAGCCTCAACTGAGGTCCAGGACGTCTCTGTCGGTGGCAGTGAAGGTCACAGTGGCTCTCAACTTCTATGCTACTGGCTCATTTCAAGCTGCTGCTGGGGACCTCGCCAATATCTCCCAGTTCGCGGTGCATTGCTGCATCCGGCAGGTCACAAATGCCCTCTTAAAAGGAGACGAGAGTTCATCTCTTTCCCCATGACCCCAGACAAGCAGCGTGACCGCGCTCTGGGCTTTGCGAGGATAGCGGGCTTCCCCATGGTGCAGGGCGCCATTGACTGCATGCATGTGGCTTTGCGTGCTCCGCATGAGAATGCCGAGGAATTCCGGAACAGAAAGGGGTTCCATTCCTTGAATGTTCAGTTGGTCTGTGACCACAGACAGCTGATACTCGCTGTCAATGCCCACTATCCTGGCAGCTGCCACGATGCTTTCATCCTGCGCCAGACTACTGTGGCAGAACTTTTCGAGGCACCGCATCAGCCAGTTGGTTGGCTTCTCGGGGACAAGGGGTATCCATTGAGCACCTGGCTGATGACACCGCTCCGTACGCCCAACACCCCTGCTGAGCTGCGGTACAACGAGAGCCATCAAGCTACCAGGTACATCATTGAGCGCACAATCGGCGTGCTGAAGCAACGGTTCCGCTGTCTCGACCATTCTGGAGGAGCCCTGCAGTACTCGCCTGAGCGAGTATCCAACTTCGTAGTTGTGTGCTGCATGTTGCATAACATGGCAATCGTCAGGACCCAGCCAATGCCACCAGGCCTTGGAGCACCACCAGAGGAGGAGGAGGAAGAGGAGGAAGAGGACGAGGACGATGATCATCAGCAGCACCAAGGCGGGAGGGCGGCCCACAATGGTGAAACTGCAAGGGCCGTCCGTCAACGGCTGATAGCAAGCCGCTTCTAGTGCCCCTGCTGTGGAAATGGCTTCTGCCATTGCTAACAACATCAATGAACCCAGCACGCAACCCCTAAGCCGGCCAAGGCACCAATGATTCCAAACACCAAACATGTATATTTTGAATACAAAAACTTATTTATTTTACAAACTCTGTGTGTGTCATTTCCTCATGACAAACTCATAGAAATAAACACAAAAAAACAGTCATTAACATAACTGGTTCTCACAACCTGGAGATAATGTCCAAAACACTAGACAAAAGTTGGACCACGAACCTCGGCTTTTAATAAAAAAATGACCAGCATTTTGTCACACCTCCTACTTTTTGCCCTTCGAGGGTAATCTCCTTCCCTTGCGCACTTGCCCCCTTCTAACCCTACTGCTCCTCCGTAATGGGATCTCAGTGGCTGCAGCAAGGCTGGTGGAAGACTGCTGATCGTCAGACCCTGACACTGCAGATGCCCCTGAAGGACGGCCTCGACCAGTTCTGGGCCTGGAGGGCCCGGCTGCAGACTGCACCAACTCTGCATGGGCGGCAGCAGTCTGTCCTACAGGCGGTGGCAAGTGCAGTGGAGAAGTGACAGTGTTGGCAGCAGGAATGCTGTCATCGTGAGAGAGGACAGCAACTCCCTGCTCGCCCGACACACTGGCACTCCCACGTGGCAGCACTTCAGCATCCGGAGCAATCTGCTGGAGCACAGATTGCTGGCCTGCTGCAGCGCGGTGAGAGCCCCGGGGACATGTGAACGAACCATCGAGGTTGGCAGCAGTCAGTGCTCGCGTGGCCTCAATCTGAGTCTGCATGAGAGCAGTCAGAGATGGGATCACGGCAGTCAGTGACTGAATTGCAGCACTAAGCGTTAGTGTGGCATCCGCCTGTGCTACAGCGAAGTGCTCCACACTCCTTGCCAGTGACTCAATGCATTCGGGCACACTTCCCACTGCACCCATGAGCTCAGTGTGCATGCCCACCGCCTGGGTGTTCATTTCTGCGATCAGCCGCTCCTCCTCTGCGTCCATTGCAGTAGGAGTCTCTGGCATACTCTCCCTCTGGGGAGAAGGCCCCCGTTCTTCCCTACCCCCATGGCGTTGCTGCAGCCCGCTGGGTCCTGGAGCTTCACCCTCATCAAACCCTTCCCCCCTGCTCCCCTCCAGGGAAGGCGTGTTCCCAGTGTGGCCATGGGCTTCCTCGGGAGAGGGTGGCACTGATGCTCCGGCTTCCTCTTCCTCCTCGGCTGCAGCTTCACTCCCACTGGCAGCTTCAGGGCCCGTCTCCTCAGCTGGTGAATCACCATCTGAAAGCAGGGAGGTACAAGAGTGGCTTTAGCGTGAGGACAGGGTGGCAGTAAGGGAGGAATAAGTGCAGCGAGTTAGCAAGTTGGATTGAAAGTGTCAAAGGCTGGTGTTGTGAGGGACAAGTGGAAGGACAGAGGACAAAAAGGTGATGACCTTACCATTGCTGTCCAGAACGGGGTCGGCATCTCCAGTGGCGACGGGACCGATCACCCGGCTTGCCACAATCCTGTGGACGCGCTCCTCAAGATCGCTGAGGGGTTGCAGCTGAGGCCGCCCTCCACCTGTCCGTTGCTGCTGTCTCCTATTATGCGCCAGCTTGGCCTGCAAGAAAAAGGACAGCATCTGAGTAAATATACAGCCATGGTCTTGCCTGATGTGCCTCCCATAGGTGAATAGCCCTTACTGTATGCAGCCATGGTCTTGACTGATGTGCCTCCCATAGGTGAATAGCCCTTACTGTATGCAAAGTGTGGAATGTGTGTGTGTGTTTCATGAAAGGGCCAAAGGTGTTGGATGAGTGTTGTGCATTGGGGTTTTAAGACCCTCTGGCCATAGAGTGAGGTTGAGATGGAGGGATGGAGAGGTATTGAGAAAAAGCCACTCACCCTGACGACCCGAGTGAGGTCGTTGAACTTTTTGCGGCATTGAACATGGGTCCTGGGCACCATGCTCCTGGAGGAGACGCTCTGAGCCACCTCCCTCCACACTCTTCTGTACTCGCGTGGCAAAGCCTCCTGCCACTCTCAGGGAAGAGTATAGATCTTCTGCGCTCCACCGCGCCAACCAGAGCATCCAAGGCCCGCTCGGTGAAGCGCTGAACTCGTTCTCTCACCCTCTCCATCCTTGGCAGCAAAATGGATTCACAGGTCTCTCCAGGCCGAGATTCAAGGCTGCAATGAGCAGGGTGTGGCTGGGTAGCAAGTTGGCCCCCCCGCTTTAAGAACTGGCCGGCGCCAGTGTGTCTGTGTTCCCTCGCTAACTGGCAGCACCTGCGCTGCGCTCGCGCGCTGAGTTAGCGCCTCACTGCTCGGCCTTTGCGCCTTAAGACAGGTGTGCAGCGCCTGATTTAGCGCTCCACTCACCTCCCGGGGCGGTAAAAGTGAAGTTTCCAGTCAGTGGCGATAATTAGTGCCAGGCGCTAATATTTGCGTCCAGACGATATTTGCGCCCCAAACGGGGCGCGACCTAATTTTTCCCCCTGTGTCTCTGTTCTGATCTCTCTCTCTGAGTATACACTGTGACCAGAGGCTGTGTCTCTGTTCTGATCTCTCTCTGAGTATACACTGTGAACAGAGGCTGTGTCTCTGTTCTGATCTCACTCTCTCTGAGTATACTCTGTGACCAGAGGCTGTGTCCCTGTTCTGATCTCTCTCTCTGAGTATTCACTGTGACCAGAGGCTGTGTCTCTGTTCTGATCTCTCTCTCTGAGTATACACTGTGACCAGAGGCTGTGTCCCTGTTCTGATCTCTCTCTGAGTAGGGACCGTGACCAGAGGCTGTGTCTCTGTTCTGATCTCTCTCTCTGAGTATACACTGTGACCAGAGGCTGTGTCCCTGTTCTGATCTCTCTCTGAGTATACACTGTGACCAGCGGCTGTGTCCCTGTTCTGATCTCTCTCTCTGAGTATTCACTGTGACCAGAGGGTGTGTCCCTGTTCTGATCTCTCTGAATAGGCCTTTTGTAGCGATTATTTTTTTAAACAATGTAGTGGCTTATAAGGTCGGAAAGTAAAATACATCATTTTTCATTTGTAGCTCTACTTCAGATTGATAGGTACCCAAAATGTGGACGTTGAAAAGAGAGATTGAGGCCAAGTGGTGAAGAAAATATTCGTTCTGGCTAAAGCTGGCCATACATTCAATAAAAAACAGATGATCTGGTCATTATCACATTGCTGTTTGTGGGAGCTTGCTGTGCGCAAATTGGTTGCCATGTTTCCTACATTACAACAGTGACTACACTTCAAAAGTACTTAATTGGCTGTAAAGCGCTTTGAGACGTCCTGAGGTGGTGAATGGCGCTGTAGAAATGCAAGTCTTTCTTCTTCATATCGTAGGTGATGGAGGTTCAAACCTCAACCATCAAACCATCTATCTGGCCCAAATGCAGATTTGATTTGTGTAGGTAAGCTTGTAGGCTTCGCAAAATTCTCCCAGAAACTTGTATAGAACCCTAAAGGGGGTGAGTTTTGGATCTGAACGCGAATTTGGAATGATGGGACCTAAATGAAGGAATTTGAGGTCAGAACCTCAGTTTTTGGACTTTAAGGATCATGGAAGAAAAACCCTGAGGAAAAAGACTTTGGATAAGACACCTTTTTAAAAGGGCCATTGGGTAAACCTGCAGTCACAGAAACACAGGCTGCAGGAAAGGGTGTGGTGAGGCAGTGGACAGCTTGTGGCTATTGGGACCGAGCCAAGCTGTCTGGGAGATGTTTACACTGCAATCCAACCAAGGAGGAAGAGCCTCACCCAAACCTCACAAACACATCCAAAAAAATGAATAAACCAAGACCCTTTTGAAATCCCCAGGTCCAAACAGAATTCCTAACAATAAAACGTCCAGCACACAGCTTCACAGCCCATCATCCCACCAAAACCAATTAGCCAAGTATCTACAGGAACAGACTTAACGAGCCCGCCAAAACCTAAAACAAAGGGGGCAAGATTTGGCACGTAGATAAAGGCCCTGTCTAAATGGGAGACATCAGAGGCCATCAGGACAAGTTAACATAAAGTTAAAGTCATCAGACTTAACGAGCCCGCCAAAACCTAAGGCAATAGAATAAACAGGCCTCAACTGAAAGCTAAATCACTTCAACATGAAACCGATTTAGTAAAGCGGTTTTGGCGCGAAACCACAATAGGCCTGGACAGTATAATTGAGTGCCTAATCCCCTAAGAAGCAGCGAGTTGCACAGATGGGTGAGCCACACGATATGAGCAGGAGGAGAGACCAGCAGCGAGGCCACGAGGCAGGCAGACCCGAGGCGAGGCCGGAGGCAGGACAGACAAGGCCAGGCAAGGGCTAGAACTGGGACCACGAGCTGGGAGTGAGTCGGCACGCACAACATACGGTCCAGCTCTAGCAGACACTAGCCAAGGCCACTGGAAGCTGGGAGCGAGTCGGCATCGCTCAACACATGGTCCAGCTCCAGGAGGTACCGCCCCGACAGGCCTCCAACGCAATGAACCAACAACAAGAGCAGCCAAGGGCTACACGAGATCAACCGACACTTGAAAGTACCGCGGAAACCAAGGCCCCGCGCAGCAACCAACCACCAGGCAACACCGAAAGACCAACACCAGGAAAACCCGAAGACACGCAAGTTTCCACGCTACAAAATATTCCTGACTTACCCCTGGATAAGATTTTCCCTTAAAAAACTCTAAACCCTTCCACTAAGGAAGAAAAATCAGGTACTCACCTGATAGAATCCAAAATGCACCTTACCGCATCAGCGGACAGACCCAAACTGACCTGGAGTGCAGCTGGAGTCTTCTACCATGTCTGGGGTACGGCAGGCCCCAACAACCAAAAACCTCAGTGAACCCCGAAATCGCGAAATACCTCAACTGTCAAGGACTGTCAATTGGTGAGCATTATCCCTGGTCCTCTGAAATCAAACCTAGCTAGGTAGTGGGATTTGGGAGGGATAAGGGTTTTTGTATACTGTAATTCTCCCTCGCCTGTACCGTGTGTTCCCCAACCTGTGTTTAAGCATTAAGTGTGTTTTAAGTTTGTTACCTTTTTCTTTTAATAAAAATCAAAACTCTTTCATCAAAACCTATTGTCTACTGCATCTTTGTTCACAACCCCCAAATAAGTCCAAGGTCTAGAACCAGGGGCGTGGGAGCGATTCAAACCGCTCACTGAGTCAGAGGTGAACCTAACCCCCACACACCACCCCCTACAAGCTGGACTGATGAAAGCTGTTCCACTTGTAGACCTTACCAGCGAGAGAGTTAGGTGGCAGCAGCAGAGATACGATTGTCTCACAGTAAACCATGTTTAAATTTATGTTTCGATGAATCCCGTCGTCCGTTTCTCTTGATTAATAAATTTACAATGCGTTGCACAACAATTATCTGTTGTTGGTATAGATTCTAGCTCTTGATCACCTTCATTTTCAAACTCTTACTGTGGAATGATTTGATGCTGTGTTGGGTTCAACACGTCCCCTCCAGCTTGCAAACACACAGGCAAGGCTCTGAAACAAAAAGTGTCCTTCAGAACCGAGCTGAAGCAACGTGTTGTCAGATATAGATGCATGTTAATGAACTCTGGACAGCGCTAATGATTCGCCAGCAATGTCACTACAGCAATTGGGAATCGCAATCCCACCACCCTCATCATTCAACTAGTCAAGTGGTGAGTACTGCAGCAGGTTCAGCTCATCCATCACCAAAGGACACAGGCAATCCAAGAAGCCTCTATTTAGAATTTGTTGAGAGAAAGGAAGAGTCACCTTTCCTTAAAAAAAAACTCCCTATGTGTGGGCGAAAAGAATGCATTTGCTAAGATTCTTTACAGTTTCTTTTATTTTTACTATCAATTCTCCCATCGCATCCTGCAGAACAAAGTGATATGAGTTTTTTACCCTCCGTGTCCCATAATATCAGTGAAAATATTTTCTATCCCTATAAGGCAGTGTGAGAGGGATCCACCACGTCCCTCGCCACCGCTTAAAGTCGCGCAAGCCCTTCTGGACCCACGCGCTTAACCTTCGACAATGCTCGGAAAGCCGAACGGACTTCACAAGAAGTCACGAACAAACACCTCGTGAAAGACCCGACGGGGAAGATCCCTGGCTTCGATCTTCCGCAAAGCTTATGGGCAATCCTAAACCAAATCCTCACAAACCATGGCAGATTTTTTTTTTATTTGTTCCAGGGATGTGGATGTCGCTGGCAAGGCCAGCATTTATTGCCCATCCCTAATTGTCCTTGAGGAGGTGGTGGTGAGCCGCCTTCTTGAACAGCTGCAGTGTATTGTTTCTCACAACTGAGTGGTTTGCTCGGCCATTTCAGAGGGCAAAAGTGAGAAGTAGCACAACACCAGGTTATAGTCCAACAGCTTTATTTGAAATCACAAGCTTTCGGAGCGCTGCTCCTTCGTCAGGTGAAGGTGAATTTGTTTGTGCTTCACCTGACGAAGGAGCAGCGCTCCGAAAGCTTGTGATTTCAAATAAAACTGTTGGACTATAACCTGGTGTTGTGCGACTTCTCACTTTTGTCCACCCCAGTCCAACACCGGCATCTCCACATCATTTCAGAGGGCAGTTAAGAGTCAACCACATTGCTGTCACATATAGGCCAGACCGGGTAAGGACGGCAGATTTCCTTCCCTAAAGGACATTAGTGAACCAGATGGGTTTTTACAACAATCTGGTAGTTTCATGGACACCATTACTGATACTAGCTTTTTATTCCAGCTTTATTTCATTAACTGAATTTAAATTCCCCAGCTGCCGTGGACAGAATTTGAACACATGTCTCTGGATCATTAGTCTAGGCCTTTGGATTACTAGTCCAGTAACATAACCACTATGCTACTCTTCCCAGATACTTGATGCACACATGGAGAATTAAAATCGCTCCAGTGTGCGACTGGTTACCCAGAACAGACCATGGAATATAGAACGACTCAATGCCCCTTTCACAAAAAGAAAGGAGGCATCACAGCGATACAGTCATCAAATCTTAGAAATTTACGGCACAGAAGGAGGCCATTCGGCCCATCATGTCTGTGCCGACCGAAAAAGAGCTACCCAGCCTAATCCCACTTTCCAGCTCTTGGTCCATAGCCCTGTAGGTTACGGCACTTCAAGTGCATATCCAAGTACTTTTTTAAATGTGATGAGTGTTTCTGCCTCTACCAACCTTTCAGGCAGTGAGTTCCAGACCCCACTGGGTGAAAAAAGTTCTCCTCAACTCCCCTCTGATCCTTCAACCAATTACTTTAAATCTATGGCCCCCTGGTTATTGACCTCTCTGCTAAGGGAAATAGGTCCTTCCTATCCACTCTATCTCGACCCCTCATAACCTTATACACTGTTACTCCTGACGCAATTATCTGGCTTAACCACCTAAATGGAAAAGTATAGTTGTTGCTCTACCTCTACATCAACCTTACGAAGTATAGTACAGGCCAGCCAGTTTAACCTCGGTAGTGGGGAAGCTTTTAGAAACTGTAATCAGGGACAAAATTAACAGTCACTTGGATAGGTGTGGATTAATTAAGGAAAGCCAGCATGGATTTGTTAAAGGCAAATTGTGTTTAACCAACTTGATCGAGTTTTTGATGAGGTAACAGAGAGGATTGATGAGGGTAATGCGGTTGATGTGGTGTACATGGATTTCCAAAAGACGTTCGACAAAGTGCCACATAATAGGTTTGCCAGCAAAGTTGAAGCCCATGGAATAAAAGAGACAGTGGCAGCATGGATACAAAATTGGCTAAGCGACAGGAAACAGAGAGTGGGGGTGAACAGTTGTTTTTCGGACTGGAGGAAGGTATACAGTGGTGTTGCCCAGGGTTCGGTTCCAGGACCACTGCTTTTCTTGATATATATTAGTGATTTGGATGTGGGTGTACAGGGCACAATTTCAAAATTTGCAGATGACACAAAACTTGGAAGTATAGTGAACAGTGAGGAGGAGAGTGATAGATTTCAGGAAAAAATTGAGAAGTCGCACAACACCAGGTTATAGTCCAACAGTTTTATTTGAAATCACAAGCTTTCGGAGTTACTGCTCCTTCGTCGGGTGAAGTAAAGAGATACAGAATCGCCAAAGCATATATAGATAGAGAACAATGCATGTGTACCTTACAATGGCAGACAACTAAATTTAATCATCCTGACTGTTTATCTGCCGAGGTGTGACAAAAGGCAATCAGGTCAGCCAGGAACTTACCACATCAAAGACATAGCAAGATACAACTGAGACAATGAGGTGGAGTCACAGGGGGTCTAACGTGTCAAAAGCTGCAGTCTGTATGTAAAACGATAAACTTTAAAATTTTTACTTTTTTACTGGGAATCACATCTGTGAAAAAGCCAACAACGACTCGAGTCCGGATCACGTCATGTATCGTGACATAAACCCAAGATCCCGGTTGAGACCATCCTCATGAGTGCGGAACTTGGCTATCAGTTTCTGCTCGATGATTTTGCGTTGTCGTGTGTTCCTAAGGCCTTAATGGTACAATCCTGAAGGGGGTGCACGAACAGAGAGACCTGGGGGAATGTGTGCACAAATCGTTGAAGGTGGAAGGGCAGGTTGAGAAAGCAGTTAAAAAGGCTTACGGGATCCTGGGCTTCATAAATAGAGGTATAGAGTACAAAAGTGTGAAAATTATGATGAACCTGTATTAAACACTGGTTTGGCCTCAACTGGAGTACTGTGTCCAATTCTGGGCACCACACTTTAGGAAGGATGCGAAGAGAAGGTGCAGAAAAGATTTACGAGAATGATTCCAGGAATGAGGGACTTCAGTTACGTTGATAGACTGGAGAAGCTGGGGTTGTTCTCCTTGGAGCAGAGAAGATTGAGAGGAGATTTGATAGAGGTGTTCAAAATCACGAGGGGTCTGGACAGAGTAGATAGAGAGAAACTGTTCCCATTGGCAGAAGGGTCGAGAACCAGAGGACACAGATTTAAGGTGATTGGCAGAAGAACCAAAGGCGACATGAGGAAAAACTTTTTTACGCAGCGAGTGGTTAGGATCTGGAATGCACTGCCTGAGAGGGTGGTGGAGGCAGATTCAATCACAGCTTTCAAAAGGGAGTTGGATAAGTAGCTGAAATTTAAAAAAATTTACAGGGCTACGGAGAAAGAGCCGGGGGAGTGGATCTTTCAAGGGCATAAAGCGAAAGGGGGGGGGGGCAGCCCGCCTTCGATCGATGTGACCAAAGTTTTGTTCTTGAGGTGAAAACGTCGCTTGAATTTATGAAATAAATCCCACTCCCCCTGGAAAATGCTGGGAATACGCAGCAGGTCTGTCAGCCTCTGGGAAAAGACAAACATTACGGGGAGGGGGAGGAGGGGTGGTGGGTGCAAGGGTTGCAGCGAGGTGCGAAGCCGAATTCCTGGGCCAATTGCCACTGAGAGAGTGAGGAGAGAGGTTAGGAGTAATTCCTTTCTGCAGCTGGTTCTTGGAGCGCGCAAATCTTTGTGGCAGGGATTAGTTGAGGCAGAGTCCGTTGGATCTTTCCAGGGAAATGGAGGAAGATCCAGGTCTATGGAGAGAAACTGGGGCAGTGGGATTCCTGCAGTGGATTGCTCTGGTGAAGCGTGGGCACCGACAGTCTTGTAATGGGTACCTGCCTTTCAACAAAAACTTGTATTTATATAGTGCCTTTAACATAGTAAAACGTCCCAAGGCGCTTCACAGGAGTGTTAAAAAAACAAAATTTGACACCGAGCCAGAAGCTATTAGGACAGGTGACCAAAAGCTTGGTCAAAGAGGTAGGTTTAAGGAGCGTCATAAAGGAGGAGAGAGAGGTGGAGAGGCGGAGAGGTTTAGGGAGGGAATTCCAGAGCTTAGGGCCTGGGCAGCTGAAGGCACGACCACCAATGGTGGGGCGATTAAAATCAGGGATGCACAAGAGGCCAGAATTGGAGGAGCGCAGAGATCTCGGAGGGTTGTAGGGCTGGAGGAGGTTACAGAGATAGGGAGGGGGGATCGAGGCCACGGAGGGATTTGAACACAAGAATGAGAATTCTAAAATCGAGGCGTTACCGGACCGGATCGGCGAGCGCAGGGAGCGACGGGTGAACGGGACTTGCTGCGAGTTAAGATACGGTCAGCAGAGTTTTGGATGAGTTCAAGTTTACGGAGGGTGCAAGGTGGGAGGCCGTCCAGGAGAGCGTTGGAACAGTCAAATTAACACCATTATAGTAACTGACAAAGCAAAATACGCTTTATGGCAAACTCTGCCGACGACAGTTATTCGCCGTGGTAACGCCCTACCCATAGTGCACTGCAGACCGGAATAGAATGGAGTCGTCCACGTGAAATGTTTCAAGATGGATTTTCCCACAAGACACCGGCACATGCGTCAAGAGCACAAACGTGTTATTCTTTTGAGTAAACTATTGAAACTTACCATTCTCAATAGCATTAAGTTCTCCTTTGACAGCAAAACAGTTCTCCTTTGATAGCCTGTTCAGTCAGTCCGAAGCAAAACATCTATTTTCAAGATAAAAATTGAAATAATTGGTACTTGCAGTCGGACTAAAATCACATTATTTTTTCACGTAAAAGGAGAATAGCTGCCTTGAGGCTGTAACCTACAGGAAAAAAATTAGCTTTCTTATTTATCCCCTGAAATAGCTCTTTTCTTACGCTTCTCTGTCACACACTGTTGTGCAGAATGATTGTTTATTAATGTGCGTTGAATAGGTTTGTGCCTTGTCTTCATCTTCAGCAGTCAGCAGCAGACAAATGGAATCGCGCTTTGCAACGTGGGGCAAGCTGGCAAAGAGACATCGGGCTGTGTGGAAAAATTAAAAACTATTACAAATAGGCTAATATCCATTTGTGACACAAAGATAATCAAATATCTTGCCATTTTGAAACAAAAGCAGTTTTCCATTAATTGGTTGACTAGTCTGGAAATTGCAGCTGCTGCACTTTCGGAGATTAAACTGGAGGTTACTTTTGGCCCTTGAGTGTTATAAAGGAAGCTGCTTAACTCACGATAGTGTTTACACTGTATGTGGGCTCAAATGTGGACTTTTTCTGCCATATAGCAGGCCAACCAATGAAGATTCATACTCATAGCGGGAAAAATTCGGTTGCTTTGCGCCTCCCGTTAGCGCCCTAAGAGGCCGCTAACGGGGCGCAAAGCAACTAGCGCCCGGGCACGGCGATGTTTGCGCCGCTCGCGAAATTCACCAGACATTTTGCGGCGGCGCTAAACATTACCGCCACGATCTCCTGCGCCCGCAGATCGTGATGTCAGTCGAGTGTGCAACGCCCCGGTAGCGCCCCGGACCGGTTATTCAGTGGTGCCCCCTGCCTTACCGCCTGCCACTAGCAACAACAGATTGAGGGGAGCGTTTTGCAGTCGGGATGGGACTGGGGGAGTGCTATTTAAAAGCGACCGCTTCCTGCCTTTTTTTGTTGGCGACATTTTTGCACAACGCATTCTGAGAGAGAGAGAGAGAGAGAGATTTCTGGAGAGATTCAACATCATGTGTAGGAGTTTTGGGTACTGAGCAGCACTTTGCAGGTTCATTTTGATTTGACCTTCCTTGCATCGATTTAGAAGAGACTCGGGGGGCTGCACTCTGAGCTCTTTCCCTGGGCCTCTCCATTGTTCTTTCCAGCAGATTTGATGTACAGGTCTCTCCAGGCCGAGATTCAAGGCTGCAATGAGCAGGGTGTGGATGGAGAGCAAGATCGACCCTCCCCTTTAAGAACTGGCCGGCGTCTGTGTTCCATTGCTGACTGACATCACATGAGCTTTGCCAGCGCTCTGAGGTAGCGCCTCGCTCCTCGGCGTTAGCGCCTTAAGAGAGGTGTGTAGCGCCTGATTTAGCGCTCCAATCACCTCCAGGGGCGATAGAAGCCAAGTTTGCAGTCGGAGGCAATAATTAGCGGCAGGCGCTAAACTTTGCGCCTGGCCGATAATTGCGCTCCAAACGGGGCGATACCGAATTTCTCCTCCATAGAATCATAAAATGGTTACAGCACAGGAGGAGGCCATTCGGCCTGTCGCGCCTGTGCTGGCTCTCTGCAAGAGCACTTCAGCTAGTCCCACTCCCCCGCCCTTTCCCCGTAGCCCTGCAATTTTTTTTCCTTCATTTACTTATCCAATTTCCTTTTGAAAGCCACAATTGAGTCTGCCTCCACTACCCTTTCAGGCAGTGCATTCCCAATCCTAACCACTCGCTGTGTAAAAAGCTTTTTCCTCATGTCGCCTTTGGTTCTTCTGCCAATCAACTTAAATCTGTGTCCTCTGGTTCTCGACCTCAGGACATCCCAAATTAAGGTTGTATACCCTAGAATTTAGAAGGTTAAGGGGTGATCTGATCGAAGTTTTCAGGATATTAAGGGGAACAGATAGGGTAGAGAGAGAGAAACTATTTCTGCTGGTTGGGGATTCTAGGACTAGGGGGCATAGTCTAAAAATTAGAGCCAGACCTTTCAGGAGTGAAATTAGGAAACACTTCTACACACAAAGGGTGGGAGAAGTTTGGAACTCTCTTCCGCAAACAGCAATTGATGCGAGATCAATTGCTAATTTTAAATCTGAGATTGATAGCTTTTTGTTAACCAAAAATATTAAGGGATATGAGGCAAAGGCGGGTATATGGAGCTAGGTCACAGATCAGCCATGATCTCATTGAATGGCGGAACAGGCTCGAGGGGCTGAATGGTCTCCTCCTGTTCCTGTGTTCTTAAAGCACTTTACAGCCAGTGAAGTACTATTGAAGTATAGTCACTGTTGTAATGTAGGAAAGGTGGCAGCTAATTCCTACAAACAGCAATTTGATAATGACCAGATAATCTGTTGATTGAGGGACAAATAATGGCCAGGACACCCGGGGATAACATCTCTGTTCTTTCTCAAAACATACTGAACTCACTTCCCCCAAAAGGCTGTGGATGCTGAAGGTTAATTGAAGCTTTCAAGACTGAAACTTTTGTTAGAGAAGGGGATCGAGGGATATGGAGCAGGTAAATGGGGTTGAAGAACAGATCAGCCATGATCTAAATTGAATGGTGGGACAGGTTGGAGGGGTTGAATGGCCAACTGCTGTCCCCATGTTCCTATGAAATAGCTGGGAAGGGCCAAGGCAGATTTTAACTGAGTAAATTTGGGAGAGAATGAGGTGTTAGATTGAGGAAAGTCATGTTTACTTCTCAGACACTGGAAATGATATTGGACGGAGTCAGGGAGAGAAGCAATGCACTTTATGGCCCGCCCCACCTCAGTAGATCCTATGCAGCAGATACAGCGTGGAGGTGTCGGAGAATAGGCACTGCCAGTCAGACACCACAACAGCGAACATGGATCACATGCAAGGCCCTCACAGCTCACATACCGTGCAGTGGGTTAAACAAAAGCCCTGCATTGTGCAGAGAACTTATTTGTCATTGGTTCCAATGTAGCAGAGTCACAGAGTCATACGGCAATAGATTGTAGTTAAAGAACTGAGCGTGAAGGTGCAGCACAAGTTGGTTTAGACAGTTTATTGGGCCGATGTGGTTTCCTCTTTAGGAAATGGCATAGCTCTAGTGTCAATTGGAAGGGAACTTGAATTAATGTCAAGGGGGTCAGTCTTCCTTGCTGCATTGCTGGCACCTCTGTTGATCACTCGTGTCAGTTTCTATAGGCATCAAGGGGTATGGGGAGAGAGCGGGAATATGGTATTGAGATAGAGGATCAGCCATGATCATATTGAATGGTGGAGCAGGCTCGAAGGGCCGAATGGCCGACTCCTGCTCCTATTTTTCTATGTTTCTATGTCATATAATCATAGAATCCTACAGCACAGAAGGAGGCCATTCGGCCCATCGTGCATAGCTCTTTGAAAGAGCTCTCCAATTAGTCCCATTCTCCTTCTCTTTCCCCACAGCCCTGCAAATTTTTCCTCTATAAGTATTTATCCAATTCCCTTTTGAAAGTTACTATTGAATCTGCTTCCACCGCCCTTTCAGGCAGCGCATTCCAGATCACAACAACTCGCTGCGTAAAAAAAAATCTCCTCCTCTCCCCCTCTGGTTCTTTTGCCAATTATCTTCAATCTATGTCCTCTGGTTAATGACCCTCCTGCCAGCGGAACCACTTTCTCTTTATTTACTCCATCAAAACCCTTCATGATTTTGAACACCTGTATTAAATCTCCCCTTAACCTTCTCTGCTCTAAGGAGAACAATCCCAGCTTCTGCAGTCTCTCCACATAACTGAAGACCCTCATCCCTGTTACCATTCCAGGCCCTAAGTTCTGGAATTCCCTCCCTAAACCTTTCCTCTTTTAAGTAATTCATTAAAATATACCTCTCTGACCAAGCTTTTTTGTCACCTAATACTTCCTTGTGTGACTTAGTGTCAAAAATGTTGTCTAATAACACTCCTGTAAAGCGGCTTGGGAGGTCTTTCTATGTTCAAGGTGCGATATAGATACAAGCTGGTGTTGTAAATCTCCTCTGCACCTTTGCCAAGGCCGAGACATCCTTTCTAAACTGTGGTCCCAATAATTGGACACAGAACTCCAGCTGGGGCCTAACCGCTGATTTATAAAGTTTATGTGGAAAATTTGTCTTTTGCTTTCCTGCTCTGCCATGGTTTTTCCATCCTGGTCATTGACCTACAGGATGAGGATGTTTTTTTAGGATGAAGCTATGAAACATGCAGCAGAAGAGAATTATTCTGGAACGCTTTGGGGCGGGGGAGATTAAATTATAAGACTGACTCTGAGTAGTTCCGAATGTGAGTTTCCGACATTACAACAGTGACTATACTTCAAAGAGGACTTCATTGGCTGTAAAGCGCTTTGGGACGTCTGGTGGTCGTGAAAGGCGCTGTAGAAATGCAAGTCGTTTACTTCTTTTCTTTCTTCCTTCCTTCCTTTCTTCCTTCCTTCTTCCCTTCTTTTTTAATTTATTTTCTTTCTTCCCAAAGGTAAATTTGATAATTATGCTGATTCTGGAATGGACTCCATCGCCTCTACACTCTGCTTATGGTGTGGTGTTTCTCAGTTGCCACACTTTGGAGTGTGAAGCGTTCGAAAGATGTGACATTACAAATGTGTGCTTAACGCAAAACGTTTAGTTATATAAGTTTGGAAAGGAAAATATGTGTGCATTGTAACTCCCGAGAAATATATTTAAGATTTTATAGGAAGATACAATAAAGTGAATGCTTCACGTCTTTGAACATTCCATTACCAGAGTGGCCTTGGGAGTCTGAACGGTTTGCTTTATTGTTTCTTACTCCCACAAAATACCTTACATAAAACTGGGGGCAGGGGTAAGTCACAATTAGAGATGTTTTCTAACATCTGAACAGGCGATTAGGAATTTGCCCTTGAACTTGCATTCTTCAACTAATTAATTCATGGGTGACTTTTCACTTCAAATTTTTGTTGCACGTCGGAACAAAATGGAACCATCAGCATAAACAAAATCAGTTTCCAGCCAGAGCTGAAAGTGGAAAAAATACAAAATACAAAGCCAAATGACATGTAATTCAAATATAGATGAAGCCTTTCGGATGAGAAGTTAAACCGAGGCCTCGTCTGCTCTCTCAGGTGAACGTAAAAGATCCCACGGCACTAATTCGAAGAAGAGGAGGGTAGTTAACCCCGGTGTCCTGGGGCCAACCAACATCACCTAAAAACAGATTATCTGGTCATTATCACATTGCTGTTTGTGGGAGCTTGCTGTGCGCAAATTGGCTGCCGCGTTTCCTACATTACAACAGTGACTACACTTCATAAAGTGCTTCATTGGGTGTAAAGCGCTTTGGGACGTCTGGTGGTCGTGAAAGGCGCTATATAAATGCAGGCCTTTTTTTCTTATGTGGAGATATATACTGCTGAATGAGATTGAGAAAGATCAACATTTCAAAACCATTTTTGATGCGCAGTGCATCATGCATGCTTGCCTCTATCCTTAAAAGAGAAAAGAAAGACTTTTTTTTATTTGCCTATGGGAGGTAGGCATCACTGGCAAGGCCAGCATTTATTGCCCATCCCTAATTGCCCTTGAGAAGGTGGTGGTGAGCCGCCTTCTTGAACCGCTGCAGTCCATGTGGTGAAGGTACACCCTCAGTGCTGTTAGGGAGGGAGTTCCAGGATTTTGACCCAGCGACGATGAAGGATCGGCGATATACTTCTAAGTCAGGATGGTGTGTGACTTGGAGGGGAATTTGGAGGTGGTGGTGTTCCCATGCGCCTGCTGCCCTTGTCCTTCTAGGTGGAAAAGGTCGCAGGTTTGGGAGGTGCTGCCGAAGAAGCCTTGGCGAGTTGCTGCAGTGCATCTTGTAGATGGTACACACTGCAGCCACGGTACGCCGGTGGTGGAGGGAGTGAATGTTTAAGGTGGTGGATGAGGTGCCAATCAAACGGGCTGCTTTGTCCTGGATGGTGTCGAGCTTCTTGAGTGTTGTTGGAGCTGCACTCATCCAGGCAAGTGGAGAGTATTCCATCACACTCCTTACTTGTGCCTTGTAGATGGTGGAAAGGCTTTGGGGAGTCAGGAGGTGAGACACTCGCCACAGAATACCTAGCCTCTGACCTGCTCTTGCTGCCACAGAATTTATGTGGCTGGTCCAGTTAAGTTTCTGGTCAATGGTGATCCCCAGGATGTTGATGGTGGGGGATTCGGAGATGGTAATGCCGTTGAATGTCAAGGGGATGTGGTTAGACTCTCGCTTGTTGGAGATAGTCATTGCCTGGGACTTCTGTGGCGCGAATGTTACCTGCCACTTATCAGCCCAAGCCTGAACGTAATCCAGGTCTTGTTGCATGTGGGCATGGACTGCTTCATTATCTGAGGAGTTGTGAAAGGTGCTGAACACTGTGCAGTCATCAGCGAACATCCCCATTTCTGACCTTATGTTGGAGGGAAGGTCATTGATGAAGCAGCTGAAGATGGTTGGGCCTAGGACACTGCCCTGAAGAACTCCTGCAGCAATGTCCTAGGGCTGTGATGATTGACCTTCAACCACCACAACCATCTTCCTTTGTGCTAGGTATGACTCCAGCCAGTGGAGCATTTTCCTCCTGATTCCCATTGACTTCAGTTTTAATAGGGCTCCTTGATGCCTCACTCGGTCAAATGCTGCCTTGATGTCAAGGGCAGTCACTCTCACCTCACCTCTGGAATTCAGCTCCTTTGTCCATGTTTGGACCAAGGCTGTAATGAGGTCGGGTGCCGAGTGGTCTTGGCGGAACCCAAACTGGGCATCAGTGAGCAGGTTATTGGTGAGTAAGTGCCGCTTGATAGCACTGTCGATGACACCTTCCATCACTTTGCTGATGATTGCGAGTAGACTGATGGGGTGGTAATTGGCCGGATTGGATTTGTCCTGCTTTTTGTGGACAGGACATACCTGTGCAGTTTTCACATTGTCGGATAGATGCCAGTGTTATAGCTGTACTGGAACAGCTTGGCTAGAGATGTGGCTAGTTCTGGAGCACAAGTCTTCAGCCCGACAGCCGGGATGTTGTTGGGGCCCACAGCCTTTGCTGTATCCAGTGCGCTCAGCCATTTCTTGATATCACATGGAGTGAATCAAATTGGCTGAAGACTGGCTTCTGTGATGGTGGGGACCTCAGGAGTAGGCCGATATGGATCATCCACTCGGCACTTGCATTTATATAGCACCTGTCACGACCTCAGGATGTCCTAAAGTGATTTACAGCCAATGAAGTACTTTTTCTTTGAAATAGAGCCTTACTATTCTTGTGCGCTTTTTGCAAACGTAAAATCTGATGATTCCAGAAGAACTTGTTCAGTTTGCTATCGATGGATGGAATGGCTTACCAAGAAATATAAATAGCACTCTTGAAATCAATGGGATAAAAATTAGGAGGCTATTATACAAGACGGGCAATCTGTTCCGCCACATTACCACCCTAGCAGTGGTATTCAATTCTAGATGCAGAAAAAGAGGCAGAGATGCAGATAAAGCATGTGTAAAGCATGGAGTACAAGACATGTGGAAATATAGATAGAGAGAGAGAGAGAAATGCATGCAGAAAGAGCCGAAACTATGTGAGAGGCATACAAAAGAGAAAGGATAGAGTCAAGAAAAACATATACAAAGCGTGAGAGTTGGAGACATAACATTCCTGGTATCTGCCTGAATTTCCAATATCTGCTCCCACTGCACAAGGCTGTGCTCCAGAAGTGCTAATTTGTAAAATCTGCCCCATTATTGCTTTGAGGTACTCATTATTTTCAACAACCGTTCACAAACAGTTGCAATTTCAATAGATTAAAGAGACGAGGCAGAGTGTGCAAGGGCAGTATATTTGAACCCTGAGAAAGAAAGCAATGACCATGACATCAGCAATCGAGAAAGACAAGAACGATTGCCGAAGGAGAGAGAAGTAGGAGGATAGGAGTGAGAGAAGGATGAGCTATCAGACAGTAACCAATTTAACCTTAAGAATACCACATCCAGGGCTTCAATCTATCCAAGTCAGATAGGATGAAAGCTTCTTCTCTGTTACAGCTGCTGAAAGTCGCAACTGACAGAAGCCCAGGTATTCTCAATCTATTACGCACTGGAAATAACTCACAAACTACTTTCAAGAAACTTTTGAGAATAGCTGATCTTATGAAGAGCAAGCTTGTCTCCTCATGAATCATTTCATCCAATGACAAATGGATCAGGGTCAGTCATTGTTTTCAAAAAAAATACATCGAACAGCTGGTCAAACATTGTTGATGATTTTTCAGGAAATAAGCACACCTGAAAACCAAGAACGTTGATACTTTTATTCAGCCAGTGGTCCATCATTGATGCCAGAAAAGCATTACAGACGGACAACCACTATCAACTTCAATCTGCTTTGTACACCGTATGACACTGTGCGTCAGAAGAAAACAAATAGCAAAAATGCTCAAAGATTTACGATTCTACCTGAATGAAAAGCAATTTCTACTATTTTGAGACTTCATTCCTTTTTTTTTCCTCATATGACTTTAGTTTGGCACCTCATCCACCACCTTAAACATTCACTCCCTCCACCACCGGCATACCGTGGCTGCAGTGTGTACCATCTACAAGATGCACTGCAGCAACTCGCCAAGGCTTCTTCAGCAGCACCTCCCAAACCCGCAACCTCTTCCACCTAGAAGGACAAGGGCAGCAGGTGCATGGGAACACCACCACCTCCAAGTTCCCCTCCAAGTCACACACCATCCTGACTTGGAAATATATCGGCGATCCTTCATCGTCGCTGGGTCAAAATCCTGGAACTCCCTCCCTAACAGCACTGTGGGAGCACCTTCACCACACGGACTGCAGCGGTTTAAGAAGGCGGCTCATCACCACCTTCTCAAGGGCAACTAGGGATGGGCAATAAATGCTGGTCTTTCCAGCGATGCCTACATCCTGTGAACTAATTAAAAAGAAGTTTCTTTGCATGAGATGATGTCATGGGAAATATTTGGATTTTCTCTTGTTGTTGTATTGGATATATCCTGTTGGCAATATTGTTTAACTTCCTTTCCTTTCTGTATGCTTGGCAACAGTGCATTAGTACAATTTGTGCTGCGGTTTGACTGACACCTTAAAAGAAAGAACAAAATACCTTGCATTTATGTAGCGCCTTTTAGAACATCCAGATATCCCAAGCACTTTTCAGTCCATCATCTCCAAATAGTTTTCTCGCCTCTGAGTCAGAAGGTTGTGGGTTCAAGTCCCACTCCAGAGATTTGAGCACAAAAAGCCAGGCTGACACTCCAGTGCCGTGCTGAGGGAGTGCTGCACTGTCGGAGGTGCCGTCTTTCGGATGAGACGTTAAACCGAGGCCCCGTCTGCTCTCTCAGGTGGATGTAAAAGATCCCATGGCGCTATTTGGAAGAAGAGCAGGGGAGTTCTCCCCGGTGTCCTGGCCAATATTTATCCCTCAATCAACATAACAAAAAACCAGATGATCTGGTCATTATCACATTGCTGTTTGTGGGAGCATGCTGTGCGCAATTGGCTGCTGCGTTTCCTACATTACAACAGTGACCACACTTCAAAAATTACTTCATTGGCTCTAAAGCGCTTTGGGACGTCCTGAGGTCATGAAAGGCGCTATAGAAATGCAAGTCTTTCTTTCTTTCACAGAGTAGCAGATTCAGCATTAAAACCAATCTTGGAGTTTCAATCCATTGGTAAGAAAAATCAAAGTAAGTGAATGCACTTTGGCAGCCAATAGCTGCTTGCAAAAAATCAGCAACATTTCATTTCCAATCGGTATGAATGTACTTGGAGCACAATAGTGATGATAGAGCAGAACGTTATATGATTTAGCAGCACCCAGCTGAGTGAGTTACCATTGCTAGCATTTGGAGGGCAAGTAAATCGGCATCATCGTCTAACAGATAAGGAGAGCACGGATGAATGCTCTTTTCTCATCTTTCTTTTGCTATGTTCAAAAATGAAAATAAATATGTTGAAAGAGCTGAGGAGAAGCAGGAGATAGGTGGTGATCTTATGGTTATCAAAGTTAGACTTTAGGCAGCCATAGATGTCACAAGAACGTGCTCTCGTGCCCTCAACTCGGCTACTCTTTGCAGCTGTCTTCCGTTTGTCAACCTTCCTTTCTTTCTGTATGCCACCCCACTATTAAAGCTTTGACCTGCTACATGGGCTTTTCCTAGCTGAACCCGGTGCCCTACCTTCTGAGGTACAGATCCTCGACCACATGTCACATTCCTTGTCCCACATTCCCAATCCAATAAAAGAAAAAAGAGAAAGACTTGTATTTATATAGCGCCTTTCAGGATGTCCCAAAGTGCTTTACAGTCACTTTTTGAAATGTATGAAACACTGTTGCAATGTAGGAAACGCAGCAGCCAATTTGCGCACAGCAAGCTCCCACAAACAGCAATGTGATAATGACCAGATCATCTGTTTTTTAGTGATGTTGGTTGAGGACACCGGGAAGAACTCCCCTGCTCTTCTTTGAAAGAGTGTCATGGGATATTTTACGTCCAGTGAGAGGGCTAACGAAGCCTCGGTTCAACATCTCATCTGAAAGATGTCATCTCCAACAGTGCGGCACTCCCTCAGCACTGCACTGGGAGTGTCAGCCTGGATTTTGTGCTCAAGTCTCTGGAGCGGGACTTGAACCCACAACCTTCTGACTCAGAGGCGAGAGCCACGGATGACACCTCATAATCATAATCACAATCATAACACTCTCATCATAACATGTTGTGTTGTGTAGGCCACTCCTCTCTACCACCACCACCCCCCGCACCGAACGCCCCCCGCACCGAACCCCCCCCACCCCCCAGCCCATCCCACCAATCCCTCTGGGACCCAACATTCTTCTTGCACAGTCCCTACCCTGCAGAGATGGATTGGGAGAAAATTCAAGCCTTGCTGGTGATGAACATGGCGTTGGGTCTGATAGTAACGTGAGGTGTAGGATATGTGAAGTGACGGGAGTGACTGGAGTGTTTAATGGACTCGGCATTCTAAAGCAGTGCCAGCAGCAGTAGGTAAAAGAGCTTCACCTTTTGTGGACTTAACAATCCGTCATTGCCAAATATCCAAAATCTCTGGATGGATTTATAAGTTGCAAGTTACTTTAACCTGTGGATGCTGCTTATTCTTATTGTCAAAGAATGGGATCATTAACAGCAGTGAGAATCATAGAATGAATCAGCGCAGAAGGAGGCCACTCGACCCATCATGCCTGTGCTGGCTCTTTGAAAGAGCTATCCATTTAGTCTCAAAATAAAAGCCATAACTAATTACAATTAATCTAACATCGTATAGTCTGATCCATGCCACTGAACCAAGGAGATGGTAACTGTAGGGGACAAATATTTTGCAATGTGTGGTATTAACATGCCCAGTGCAGTCATTGTAGTTGCCTCCTATCTCAATTGAAGGTCTATTTGATGGAAAAAAAAGACTTGCATTTATGTACCGCCTTTCACGACCACCGGACGTCTCAAAGAGCTTTACAGTCAATGAAGTATTTTTGAAGTGGAGTCACTGTTGTAATGTGGGAAACGCGGCAGCCAATTTGCGCACAGCAAGCTCCCACAAACAGCAATGTGATAATGACCAGATCATCTGTTTTTGTTATGTTGGTTGAGGGATAAATATTGGTCAGGACACCAGGGAGAACTCACCTGCTCTTCTTCGAAATAGTGGCCGCGGGATCTTTTACGTCCACCTGAGAGAGCAGACGGGGCCTCAGTTTAACGTCTCATCCGAAAGACGGCACCTCCGACAGTGCAGCGCTCCCTCAGCAGTGCACTGGAGCGTCAGCCTAGCTTTATGTGCTCAAAGAGGCAAGGCAATAGACATTCACGCTCAAGAGAAGCTAAACAGATGTGCACAGCTGGTGCTCTTCTTGGAGCGTGTCAACAAGTTGCCATTTAAGGGGTCTGAACAGACTGATGTAGAGCTGTCTTCAAGCTTTCAACGCAGTTCCCACCGAGTTTCGCTATGAGACACATAAGGGAGTGGGCCATTTGCATTGAAATTGCCTCTTCCTCCAGTTACCTTATGGTGTATATGAGAATCCATTAAATAAACGGAACTCGTTTCCCCGATGATATGCAATGCCATTTCTCTCACTGCCTTGATTCATTTGTGTCCATAAAAGTTGTAATTTTTAGATATTATGACTTCCATAAGGCGCTACCACTTGCATAATTCATCAGACAAGCAGTGGAACGAATTCTCACCATTTTAAATCTGCAGCATTGCTCCATGGGTCCCCATATTTAGCCTGGCACTTGTTGTATTTTTCATAACTGTAAGTGGCAAGCGTGAGTCATCTATATTGATTGTACCAACAGTAAAAGAAAGAAACAAAGACTTGCATTTATATAGCGCCTTTCACAACCTCAGGACTTCCCAAAGCACTTTACATCCAATGAAGTACTTTTTGAAGTGTGGTCACTGTTGTAATGTAGGAAACGCAGCAGCCAATTTACAAACAGCAAGATCCCACAAACAAGCAATGTGATAATGACCAGATAATCTGTTTGCTGAGGGCTAAATATTGGCCAGGACACGGGAGAGAACGCCCCTTCTCTTCTTCAAAATAGTGCTGTGGGATCTTTTACATCCACCTGAGAAGGCAGACGGTTTAACGTCTCATCCGAAAGACGGCACCTCCGGCAGTGCCGCACTCCCTCAGCACTGCACTGGAGAGTCAGCCTAGATTTTTGTGCTCACGTCCTGGGAGTTGGATGTGAACCCATAACAACAACAACTTGCATTTATATAGGCCCTGAAATTCGCCTTTCCGGCTTGCCGCGGGGGTAAGGATCGCGCGCGCACTTACCTACCGCGCCTGCCGTTGTGTTTTGGGCCCACGGGAACTTCAGCTCCTGGGCCTGCTCCAAGTGCCGGCGCGCAGTGCTTGCGTGTCCCAGGGGCGCAGTTAGTGCGATGCGTCCCCTGGGATCACGTGGGCCATGGAGAGCCAATGGCAGCAGACCATCTTTCATTCATAGATTTGACAGGAAGACCTGTCAAATGTGAATTGAAATCGGCCCCAAAAGAACAGCTAAACTTCAAATAATTTTTTTTTTAAAAACCATCACATTTATAAAATAACTATAGTTAAATAAATTAACCACTTTAAACAAAAATTAAAATTTTTGAAAATATTAAAATACTTTTTAACAGTGCTAAAAATAAACTTACCTTTCTTTAAAGTATCTAAAAAAGATAAACCTGTTGAAAAATGTTTTAAATTATACTTAATTAACCACTTACCTTGTTGAAAACGGCTCCTGCGCCTCCTTTTTAAATGTGCAGGTTCTTCAATACTTACCCTCTCGTAGAAACCTGAAAAAAAACCTAAGTTTGCTGCGTGCGCGCAGCCTCTACCGCGCACGCGGTTCACCTAGGAACCGCCCCCTTCACCAGACCGGAAGTTCCGGTTTCCCGCCCATGCGCAGTGCATGCAGGAAACCGGCACTTCGGGACGCCTTACGGGTGAGTACACAATGTGTACTCACCCGGGAAGGGCCGAATTTTTGGCCCATAGTGTCTTTAACGCTGCATTTATATAGCACTTCAACTTTCTGACTCGGAGGCGAGGGTGCTACCACTGAGCCACGGCTGACGCCTGTTATATGTATATCCCAGTTACTGGAGGAGCAATAAGCAACATCAGAGATCAATGAGAGAAAATCCTAATGAGGCACCTTCAGAGGCTGAACAACATACGAAGGACAATAAAGCAACAGATTGCGATATGATTCCTGCAGAAGTGTGACTCCATTTCACAAATTCTATTGCAATTCTTATGCCTCATTTAGGATAAAGAATCCATTCCAAGCAATCTCAAAGACAAATGTATGATCTCAGGCTGCCCCAAAATATTTACAGCCAATGAAGTACTTTTGGAGTGTCGTCACTGTTGTAATGTAGGAAACGTGGTTGCCAATTTGTGCACAGCAAGCTCCCACAAACAGCAATGTGATAAATCCAGATAATCTGTTTTAGTGGTGTTGGTTGTGGGATAAATATTGGCCAGGACACCTGGGGATAACTCTGTTGCTCTTCTTCGAAATAGTGCCATGGGATCTTTTACACCCACCTGAGAGAGCAGACGGGGCCTCGGTTTAACGTCTCATCCGAAAGACAGTACCTCCGACAGTGCAGTACTCCCTCAGTTCTGCACTGTAGTGTTGTGCTCAAGTCCCTGTTATAGTGCTACAGTATTTCGCAAGCTGTTGAAGTCAGTTTGTTATGCATTTCCCATTTACTCGGAGCATATTGCCACGATGAAGGAACGGCCGATATATTTCCAAGTCAGTATGGTGTGTGACTTGGAGGGGAACTTGGAGGTGGTGGTGTTCCCATGCACCTGCTGCCCTTGTCCTTCTAGGTGGAAGTGGCCGCGGGTTTGGGAGGTGCTGCCGAAGAAGCCTTGGCGAGTTGCTGCAGTGCATCTTGTAGATGGTACACACTGCAGCCACGGTGCGCCGGTGGTGGAGGGAGTGAATGTTTAAGGTCGTGGATGGGGTGCCAATCAAATGGGCTGCTTTGTCCTGGATGGTGTCTGTTAAGATCCTGGTCCCTTCAGTTGACCAGGCAAATCATGGATATAATGGCAGTCAGATTGATTTCCTCATTCACTGAAATTGAAGGCCATCTTAAATTGCACCTTTTACCAAACACAATGTTGTTCCAATATTGATAATTGGATTAAGATGTAGTTAATTTGTGAATTTGGCTAATATTCAGTTATTAATTGGCTCTGACCTTCCATTTCCATTCCATAGAGGTATCCAGTAAGGAACCTGAATCCAGATGACTTTGGGAGATACTTCTTGATGTAGCTGGTCTTCAAAATCCCATCGAACTTTACTTTGGATGAATAAGGTAACACTCTTTCTCAAATGTAGCTCAGATCCCTGATATTGAAACATTCCAAGTTGGCATAAATGTATATTTTGCTTTGATTTCTTAGTTCCCCTGTTAGAGGTAATTTGTGTAGGTCACTAGGTTTTATCTGCAACGTGAATGAAATATCCAAGCGCATAACTTGTCCATTTTAAGCTGAATGTCATTGGCTTAGTCTCAAACAATTAGCACAATTTGTATCTATTGCAGTGGCTCCTTGGATTGCTAGTTGGCCTTGCTGTATTTGACGGTGAGTCTTGTCCTGGACTCAATGGTTCCATCATATTGGCTTCTGCATCTTAGCCTGGGTTTGTTATATTCACTGTTGAATTTATGTTTGGGATTTAAACTTCACTGTGCTGAGTCTCCACGTGAATATGTTTCACGTATTGCTTAATCTTAGTTCAGTCTTGTTGGACACACTGTTCAGTGTTGGCCTGGGTTGCCAACTGTTCACCTGAGCTTTGTTATATTGGTTACTTATATTGGCCTTGGTGAGACCACACCTGGAGTACTGTGTACAGTTTTGGTCTCCTTACCTAAGGAAGGATATACCTGCCTTAGAGGGAGTGCAACGCAGGTTCACCAGACTGATTCCTGGAATGGGGGGGTTGTCCTATGAGGAGAGATTGAGTAGACTCTGCTTATATTCTCTAGAGTTTAGAAGAATGAGGAGTGATCTCATTGAAATGTACAAAATTCTTAAGAGGCTTCACAGGGTAGATGCCGGGAGAATATTTCCCCTGGCTGGGGAGTCTAGAACTCGGGGTCACAGTCTCAGAATAAGGGGTCGGCCATTTAGGACTGAGATGAGGAGAAATTTCTTCACTCAGAGGGTGGTGAATCTTTGGAATTCTCTACCCCAGAGGGCTGTGGAGGCTCAGTCGTTGAGTATATTCAAGACTGAGATCGACAGATTTTTGGATACTAAGGGAACCAAGGGATATGGGGATAGTACGAGAAGGTGAAAGATCAGCCATGATCTTATTGAATGGTGGAGCAGGCTCGAAGGGCTGAATGGCCGACTCCAGCTCTTATTTATTATGTTCTTATGCTCTTAATCTTAACTTATATTCACTGTTGAACTATGGCCTGGGGTCTTCAAGATTTCTCGAGTCTTTTTAAAAAATCGTTTAAAAAAGATTGGGATTGGGATTGATTGTGGAGATCATCATCTAAAGGTGGATTTTTGCCTTGCCCTCCATGGTCGTGCATTGGAAAACCATGAGTACATAGTCCCCAATTTTCCATCCATTGAAACCTCCATTCTGGGCCCCAGCACTTGTATTTGTTCTTTAATTTTTCTTACCAACAGCCACCGTGGTACTTACCTTTAATTCTTGTACCTGAGGGGAGCTTACTCTCAGACCTGCTGACTGTGTTCGTGAACAATTTACTTTCTCCCGCTAGGTTCCTGCGATATCCCACTGCTGCTTAAAACAAAACTGAACCATTGACAGATTGATTTAGAAGGTCTTTGAGAGAAGAAAAAACACATCGTGCTTTAAAAACAGGGGCTTGATTGTAGAATTGCCAGATCAAAAAAAAAATCTCAGATCACTTATTATGCTGATAGGCTAAATATCTGCTCTCCACAGCGCTCTTAATACAGCCGAGGGCAAGGCTTGTTCAGCGTCTAATCAGAATTACAACCATGTGAATTTCATATCACTATAATTATACCCACATAAGCTACCTAATAGACGATTGAGAGATAGAGAATTCAGAACTATAACTAGGAAATCCTGTAATGAAAATAACCAGTTTTTATTGCAGCAATAGGAGACAGTGCATCATAATGATTATCTAGAAGACAGACCAGTGCTCTGATTGGTTCTCTGTATGGATATAAATGACGCAGCAATTTCAAAAAAAAAATAGTTCCTGGGATGTGGGCGTCGCTGGCAAGGCCAGCGTTTATTGGCCATCCCTAATTGCCCCTTGAGAAGGTGGTGGTGAGCCGCCTTCTTGAACCGCTGGTCTTTGTAGTGGTTTGGTACAACTGAGTGGCTTGCTCGGCCATTTCAGAGGGCAGTTAAAGAGTCAACCACATTGCTGTGGGTCTGGAGTCACATATAGGCCCAGACTGGGTAAGGACGGCAGATTTCCTTCCCTAAAGGGCATTAGTGAACCAGATGGGTTTTTACAACAATCCGGCAGTTTCACCATTACTGATATTAGCTTTTTATTCCAGATTTATTTAATTAACTGAATTTAAATTCCCCAGCTGTCAGTGGATGGGATTATGAACTCATGTCTCATGGGATCAATTAAGGATTACTAGTCCCAGTAACATAACCACTATGCTACCGTTCCCAGCAAGCTGTAAGGTGTTCTGAGGTTTTTCAAGTGAAGCTTCTCCTAGGTCATATTCAGGTGAAGATAACCCAATGGTACCCTTGCAGAGGTTTCCATTTATTCAGTGAGCAGGTGCTCTATGGTGCACGTTGAAGAACCTTACATGCGAATGCACAATTATTGGGGTCAGCCCGCGACTCCTTCCTCCTTTGTTCGTTGCCTCTGATAGAATTTTGGATACAGCGTAGGCTGCAAAGCAGGTTGTTGAGGAATTTAGGGTACAGCTTAAAAATGCAACTCCTCACTCCATTGCTTAACCCGCAGTTGCCAATAAAGTCGATGTATAACCAAACACACAAGATGCCACGCGGCATCAACCAGCAAAGAGTTAGGGGTGGAAATTGGATCTAGTTGCGCACGGCGTACAACAGGAACAAGGGCTAATATCGGAGACCAACATCCTGTGCCTCAAATATGCCTAAAAGACCTCCGACTAGATGTTGGGTCGGGTCATTTTTTCAGGTCATCCCAAGGCAGCCGCCCCAAACAGGCGTTGGCCACCTCGCATCTGTTAATGCCCAACACCTGTTTTAGGCCCCCTCTAGGAAATTGGGCTGCCCTGCGCGCTGGGCCTACTTAGCTCGGGTTTTCCCGCCGTGATGCTGCCTAACGAGCGGTAAGGTAAGCACAATGGGCCGTATTTTCCGATCGGAGGCTTCCCGCGTGCGGAGGCCTCCGACCTGGAAAAAATCTACGGACTTACCTGAGGGTTCCCGAGATCCGGACACTTCCGCTCCTGGGCCTCTCCACACTCGAAATGCGCAGGGCCCACGTATCCCAGGGGCGCAGGCGGTTCGCAAGCGTCCCTGGGGTCACGTGGGCCATGGGGAGCCAATCAAAGAAGGGAATCTCCCTTCATACACTTGACAGATAGACCTGTCAAATATATGAATGGAGATCACCCCAAAAACATAGTCAAATATTAAATAATTTTTATTTAAAAAATCACATTTTTAAAATTAGTTGAAATTACAATAAATTAAATATTTTAAACAAAAATTAAACTTTTTGAAAAAAATATTTAACGTTTTTTACGGGGCTAAAAATAAACTTACTTTTTTAAAAAGTATTTTAAAATGATAAATGAGTGAAAAAAATTTTTTTTTTTTTTTTTACTTTTTTTCAAATCTTATGCTGGTAAAAGCAGGCCTTATGCTTGCTTTTACCAGGCGTAAGATTTCTAAGGGTTTTCTGCGGGCGGAGGTTCTACAGAAAGCGGAACTATCCGCCCGCAGAGGCCCTTCTCCAGGGCAGGCGTCCGATCTGTCAAGAGGATTCTTGATAGATCGGAAATGCCGGTTTTCAGCACATGCGCTTCGCCTGCCTGAAACCGGCATTTCCGATGTCCCTACGGGTGTGTACACAGCGCATACGCACCCGTAGGGATGGGAATATCCGGCCCATTATTTTTCCTAAGTTGGATGTGGAGCCAGGAGTGCGATGGGCGAGCTGCTTCCGGAGAACGCGACAGGTGACAGCAACTTTCCTAAATAATTAAAATGAGACCCAAGGCCCAATTTCAGGTGGTCCTCAGGGTCTGTCTGCGTGCCGGAAACAGGCTGTAACCAATTCCTATCTCTTAGTGTCTGCAGCCACTAACTTTGGTGTTCTGGTTGTTAATGATTTCCATCGCTCCACCATTGGCGGCCGTACCTTCAGCTGCCTAGCCCCTAAAGTCTAATTCCCTTCCTAAACCTCTCCGCCTCTCTACATCTCTCTCCTCTTTTAAGACGCTCCTTAAAACCTACCACTCTGCTCAAACTTTTGGTCACCTGCCCTAATATCTCCTTATGTGAGTTGGTGTCAAGTGTTGTTTGATAATCGCTCCGGTGAGGCACTTTGGACTATGTTAAAGGCGCTATATAAATGCAAGTTATTTGTTTGTTTGTTGTGTGGGGGGGTGGGGGGGAATGTGATGACATTAGCAAAATTATCAGCTGCATAACCTCACCATTCAGAAAGGTCAGTGCTTCAATATCAGTGAGTAACACACCTGGGCCACGAGTATGGATGAGGAATGACATCACAGTGAGGAAGCAGTGGCCTGGGAAGTTGGAGACCACCTTGTTGTCACTTACTTCAGCTGAGCAATCTCCTGTGTCCAGATGAGAAATTCAGGCCTTTTATGAAACGATTGAAGGAAAATTTAAACAAAAATACATTACCAGGATATTTGTTTATTTATTTATTTTTTCTCTCTCTCCCACATGGCAGCTGTCTTTCATTCTGCCAGTGTCATTTACACTTTATCTAGAGCCATCTTTTGTTTCTTAACTTGTCCCATTACCATCTCCTTTTGCCTTGCACCATCTCTTTATGTCTCTTAATCTCTCCTGCCTTCCATCCTATTACAGACCTTCTCTTTTGTTCTTTCCTCCCCTCCCCCCTTTCCCTGCCCCTGCACTTGCTTAAAAACCTGTTCCATCTCCAGCTTTTTCCAGTTCTGACGAAGGGTCATCGACCTGAAACGTTGACTCTGTTTCTCTCTCCACAGATGCTGCCTGACCTGCTGAGTATTTCCAGCATTTTCTGTTTTTATTTCAGATTTCCAGCATCTGCAGTATTTTGCTTTTGGATTACCAGGATAACCTGTCTTTTTCTAAAAGATCGTGCCAATAACCATTCCCTTTACCTGATGTTACTGTTGCCCAGATGTATAACAGAGGAAACAAAGAAAGAACCTGTGAAGGGATAATTACTAGTCCTAGCCCCTTTAGGGCTACCCCAGATCAGGCGTATTCCCCAGACGTTCACTTTCAACTAAAGTTTGAGGTAGCCGAATCCTAAAGACGCTTAATTGGGTCTAAAGGTCCGGACCATCTCTCCCTAAAGGAAAGCAACAACCTGAAGATGTTACCGTCCTCCAGATAGCACTTTTAATAAGTTTAGCTAGACTGTAATGTTGCAGATATTATGAGGGTCCGGAAAACTTCCCCAGAATTCTGCAACTCCTCACCAAAGAGTGTACAGAGATTGAGTTTGTGAGTTTGATACAGAAGTATTATGTGAGATAATTCTAAAAATATATAGATTTATTAAAGAACCGACATGTAATTTACAGTTGGTGAGTCAATCGCAACATTAACAGTTCCAAAAAGAGAAATCTTACAATTCTATTATCAGAGATCCTTACTCTCAAATCTTAACTTCGCTACAGTTTTACAGTTCTTAGTTTATTCAGAATATCCACCAAAATCAAATACAGTACCTTGATCCCTGAGGTACAAAGAGTTGTAGACTTACAGAGCCTGCCTCTGAAGCCGAGAATCGCCTTGCCCCTTTACAGCGAATCTATTATTTAATATTAAATATTTATACCCTTTTTCAGTGGTATTTCCTTTGAAGTTTTCTGTTGATGTAAGCTAATTATCTCTAGTCATTTTTCTGTTGACTTCTGCAATTCTTACAGTCAGATCAGCTGGTAGCATTAAGAATCGTGTCTCTACCCTAGGTGTCCGAAGCTTACCATAAAAAATGGTGTAACAGTAGGTGCATTTCATTTGATGTCATTTTTACTAAGGCCTTCTGTTTGTGCCTTTTTACGAAGTGTAATTTAGAACACCTTAACCAGGATGCACCATTGTCTTCTTTCCAAAGATTCAGACCGTCAGGAGCCTCCAACCTTTTGTTTCAATAAGGTTATTGATTCAGTGTCAACAACTATCTTATCTCAATAGCCTGTATGCTGTTACAGCTTTAGATTGTTGAGGCTTCCAGATTTCCAAACCCAGTTTGTCATGTTTTAATAAGGCCAGAATTGTTTCATAGAATGGTGTATTTTTCTGAATAGGTTATATGGCTTATTCCTTCACACTTGCACATATACAGCACCTTTCACAACCTCAGGACATCCTAAAGCACTTCACAGCCAATGAAGTACTTTTGAAGTGGAGTCACTGTTTTAATGTAGGAAATGTGACAGCCAATTTGCGCACAGTAAGGTCCCACAAATAGCAATGTGATAATGATCAGATCATCTGTTTTAGTGATGTTGGTTGAGGGATAAATATTGGCCAGGACACCGGGGAGAACTCCCCTGCTCTTCTTCAAAATCACGTCATGGGATCTTTTACGTCCACCCGAGAGAGCAGATGGGGCCTCGGTTTAACGTCTCATCCAAAAGACGGCACCTCCGACAGTGCAGCACTCCCTCAGCACTGCACTGGGCGTGTCAGCCTGGATTTTTGTGCTCATCTCTCTGGAGTGGGGCTTGAACCCATGACCTGCCTGACTCAGAGGTGAGGGTGCTACACACTGAGCCACGGCTGACATCCAAAACAAAGGCAAAACAACGTCTGCAATTCGTACTTTGTGGCCTTCTCGTATGTGACATGTACTTCTTCTCACCCTGTGCCCATGTACTGGAGGAGGTTTCCTCTGTTCCCTTCCAGTACCAGTAGTGAAAGATAGCTTGCGAACTGTGGGCTTTCACTTGATCTGAGGGAACTCCTTCCGCCTGGTTATCTGATCCCAGGTTTCAGGTTTGCTTCCCGGTACGTGGATTGGAAGAGATAGTTGGGGAGGAAGAGATATTTACTAAGCCAAAAGCTACCACTCCTGCTAGTGCCTGATGCCCAATGTGAGACATCACTGTGCCTGCGAAATGGGTTGTTGTGTGCTTTTGAGAGTCTTGGCTCTCAAGTATCCAATCAGCACATCTGGATTATCGAACGCGTTCCTCTCTCACAGGGGCCAGGAGACTCATTTCCTGCACGTTAAGTTGCGAAGCTGAGATAGGAATGGGGGTGGCTTAAATTCTTCAACAGCGAGTATCGTGTTGCCGGAAACTGCCGTAGTCTTCGGGGTTGTAAAGTAAACACCTTGCGAAAACAATGGTCAATTAAAGGACGACTCACCCCCAGTGATGTGAAGCGTAACCGTAAACTTTTCCCAAGACTGCTTCATTTTTTTTCTTCTCTTTCTTCACCGAAAGGCTGAATTTTAAGTGCTCCATCGAAGCAGATGGCCGCCTCGATAGCGTTAGGTTAGAATTAACTGTCTGCCAGTGGGAGGGTGATGGCATGCTTCATTAATGAAATGCGAGCCAGCGGGAGTTGCTAATGAATAGGACATACCAAGATTCCACATACGGAATTTTCTTCATCGGAAAATTAGTCATTCCAAAGGACCTGGTCTAATTCATCACCAAAGCCGCTCAGCTCAAGTTCGGGATCTTCATGGGTACTTCTTGAAGCAAGCCGGATAGAGCAGTGCAACTGTGGAAATCTTTCAAGTGAACGTTTGTTAGAGAGTGGGCAGCATTCATCAATAGCTGAAGAAATAAAGAAGTACGAGTTCAGGAATGTCTGTGTATGGTATCAGTCTTGGACACGTAATAATGTGTTCGTAGGACATGACATTCTCTATTGTTTCAATGGAGCTGTTAACCCATTTAAAATAAGCAGATTGATGCCTCCATTAAATTAGAGGATGAAATAATGTTATGTAAACACATTCAGACTTCACACGCTAACAGGCGCACACACACACACACACACACACACAAATTTCTAGGCTGAAGTGTAAATTGACATAACAAGGCTCCGTTTAAGAGTACATATCAATTGTAAGAATATAACCCCTCAACTCTCAAGGATACAGTACATTTATTTAAAGCTCATATTTTCCTGGAACTTATTTTCGAGATAAATGTATTGTGAAGCAAAAGTACACAGTCATTAACTTTTGATATCATCTGTAATCTTGCCACCAATATCCTCCCCACCTCCTCCAGCCACTGTCACAGGGTGAACCAGACTGTTTGCAACCCCGACATCCTATTTGACCCCGAGCTGAGCTTCCAAACCCATATTGTGTCTCTGTCACAACTTCCACCTTTGTAACAGTGTCCACCTCTGGTGAAACATGTAAATGTGAAAAGTGTGAAACACAAAAGGATTAACGAGCTATAAGGCAAAAGCAAAAATACTGCGGATGCTGGCAATCTGAAGTAAGAGCAAAAAATGCTGGAAACACTCAACAGGTTGGGCAGCATCCGCGGAGAGAGAAACAGGGTATCAGGCCAACAACGTTTAGAGATTTAGCAGCTTTTAAGCTCCGCTGGTTGGGGATTCTAGGACTAGGGCGTGTAGTTTAAAAATTAGAGCCAGGTCTTTCAGGAGAGAAATTAGGAAACACTTCCACACAAAGGGTGGTAGAAGTTTGGAACTCTCTTCTGCAAAAGGCAGTTGATGCTCGATCAATTGTTAATTTTAAATCGGAGATTGATAGATTTTTGTTAATCAAAGGTATTAAGGGATATGGGCCAAAGGCGGGTATATGGAGTTAGGTCGCAGATCAGCCATGATCTCATTGAATGGCGGAACAGGCTCGAGGGGCTGAATGGCCTCCTCCCGTTCCTATGTTCCTAAGTACCGAGCCAAGGGTAAAGAACTAAATGGAGAGGTCTGTGATAGGGTGGAAGGGCAGGAGTGATTAAACGATAAAAGGGATGATGGTGCGAGGCAGGAGGGGGTGATAATGGGACAAATAAAGAAACAAAAGATGGGTCGCGAGGAGGTGGGACCAAGAGCTCATTTTGCTTCAGAACACCAGGTATTGGTTCCCACTGCTTAACACTTAACTGCCACTTAACATTTGGCTGTCTAGCACGGCTGAGTAAAAAGTCAAATGTGACAGCTAGGTGTTAACTAACAGCTAATACCAGGAACTCAGAGGCTAAGTACGCAGTTTGAAATATACAATCGTTTTAACAAAAGCCTCGTTTAGCACTGTTTTTATAATACTTTTAAAATATCCCCAAACCATGGACTGACTAGTGGTATTTATATGCTCTGTAACCCCCTCCCTAATCCCCTCCTCCTCCTCCACCTCTTTTAAGAGCCTCCTTAAAACCCACCTCTTTGCCCAAGTCTTTAGTCATTCCTGCTAATCTCTCATTCTTTGGTTCAGTGTCAATTTTCATAGAATCATAACTCATAGAATGATACAGCAGAGAAGAACGTATGAAATAGGAGCAGGAGTCGGCCATACGGCCCCTCGAGCCTGCTCCGCCATTCAATAAGATCATGGCTGATCATCGACCTCAACTCCACTTTCCTGCCCGATCCCCATATCCCTTGATTCCCCTAAAGTCCAAAAATCTATCGATCTCTGTCTTGAATATACTCAATGACTGAGCATCCACAGCCCTTTGGGGTAGGGAATTCCAAAGATTCACAACCCTCTGAGTGAAGAAATCTCTCCTCATCTCAGTCCTGAATGGCCGACCCCTTATTCTGAGACCGTGCCCCCTAGTTCTAGACACTCCAGCCAGGGGGAAACAGCCTCTCAGCATCTACCCTGTCAAGCCCCCTCAGAATCTTGTAAGTTTCAATGAGATCACCTCTCATTCTTCTAAACTCCAGAGAGTACAGGCCATTTGACCCATTGTGCCTGTGCCGGCTCTTTGGTAGAGCTATCCAATTAGTCCCACTCCCCTACTCATTCCCCATAGCCCTGCAAAAAATGTTTCACTTCCAGTATTTATCCAATTCCCTTTTGAAAGTTACTGTTGAAGCTGTTTCTACCATTCTTTCAGGCAGCGCATTCCAGATCACAACAACTCGCTGTGTAAAAAATCTTTTGCTCATGTTGCCTCTGATTCTTTTGCCAATTGCCTTAAAGTTTATTTTTTTGGTTATACCTCTCCGAAGCTCTTTGGGCCTTTTATCGACACTAAACACGCTTACTAAATGCAAGTTGTACGTTCTCTTGTTGTAGAATTTGGTTGGAGTTGCCACAGAATTTTAAAAGGACCCCAGAATCTGCCGTCTGAGGTAATATGGGCTGAAGTTAGAAATAGGAAAGGAGCGGTCATGTTGTTAGGAGTTTTCTACAGGCCCCCAAATAGTAATAGAGATGTGGAGGAAGAAATTGCAAAGTAGATTATGAATAGGTGTGGAGGTCACAGAGTAGTTGTCATGGGTGACTTCAACTTTCCAAATATTGATTGGAACCTTTATAGGTCAAACAGTTCGGATGGGATAGTTTTTGCACAGTGTGTGCAGGAGGGTTTCCTGACACAATATGTGGATAGGCCGACAAGAGCTGGGGCCACGTTGGATTTGGTACTGGGTAATGAACCGGGCCAAGTGTTTGATTTGTATGTGGGAGAGCACTTTGGAGATAGTGACCACAATTCGGTAACGTTCACTATTGCAATGGAGAGGGATAGGGCCATACGGCAGGGCAGGGTTTATAATTGGGGGAGGGGTAATTATGATGCGATTAGGCAAGAATTAGGGAGTATAAGATGGGAACAGAAACTATCAGGGAAAGGCACAAACGAAAAGTGGAGCTTTTTCATGGAGCAATTGCTGCGTGTCCTTGATAGGTATGTCCCTGTCAGGCAGGGAGGAAATGGCCGAGTGAGAGAACCATGGTTCACAAAAGAGGTTGAATGTCTAGTCAAGAGGAAAAAGGAAGCGTATGTAAGGATGAGAAAACAAGGTTCAGTTGGGTCGATTGAGGGGTACAAGGTAGCAAGGAATGAGCTAAAAAAAGAGCTTAGGAGAGCTAGGAGGGGGCATGAGAAGTCCTTGGCGGGTCGGATCAAGAAAAACCCCAAGGAATTTTACTCTTATGTGAGAAATAAAAGAATGACCAGGGTGAGGGTAGGGCCGGTCAAGGACAGTAGTGGGAACTTGTGCATGGAGTCAGAAGAGATAGGAGAGGTGATGAATGAATACTTTTCGTCAGTGTTCACCGAGGAGAGGGGCCATGTTCTTGAGGATGAGAGTGTGATAAAGGTGGATAGGCTGGAGGTGGTAGATGTTCTGAGGGAAGATGTTTTAGCAATTTTGAAAAACCTGAGGGTCGATAAGTCCCCTGGGCCAGATGGGATATATCCTAGGATTCTTTGGGAGGCAAGGGAGGAGATTGCAGAGCCTCTGGCTTTGATCTTTGGGTCCTCACTGTCCACGGGAATGGTGCCAGAGGACTGGAGAGTGGCGAATGTTGTTCCTCTCTTCAAGAAAGGAAATAGGAATGACCCTGGTAATTATAGGCCGGTTAGTCTTACTTCGGTGGTTGGTAAGATAATGGAAAAGGTCCTGAGAGATAGGATTTATGACCATTTGGAAAGGGGCAACTTAATCAGGGATAGTCAACACGGATTCGTGAAGGGTAAGTCTTGCCTAACAAATTTGATTGAATTCTTTGAGGAGGTAACTAAGTGTGTAGATGAAGGTAGAGCAGTTGATGTCGTATACATGGATTTTAGTAAGACGTTTGATAAGGTTCCCCATGGTCGGCTCATGAAGAAAGTAAGGAGTTGTGGGATAGAGGGAAATTTGGCCGATTGGATAAGTAACTGGCTATCTCATAGAAGGCAGAGGGTGGTGGTGGATGGAACATTTTCGGACTGGAGACCAGTTACCAGCGGTGTGCCACAGGGGTCGGTGCTGGGTCCTCTGCTGTTTGTGATTTTTATCAATGACTTGGAGGAGGGGACTGAAGGGTGGATCAGTAAATTTGCTGATGACACCAAGATTGGTGGAGCAGTGGATGAGGTGGAGGGCAGTTGTAGGCTGCAAAGAGACATTGATAGGATGCAGAGCTGGGCCGAAAAATGGCAGATGGAATTTAACCCTGATAAGTGCGAGGTGATTCATTTTGGTAGGGCAAATTTGAATAAGGATTACAGGGTCAACGGCAGGGTTCTGAGGAACATGGAGGAGCAGAGGGATCTGGGGGTTCATATCCACAGATCTCTGAAGGTTGCCACTCAAGTGGATAGAGCAGTAAAGAAGGCCTATGGTGTGTTGCCGTTTATTAACAGAGGGTTTGAGTTTAAGAACCGTGAGGATATGCTGCAACTGTACAGGATCTTGGTGAGACCACATTTGGAATATTGTGTGCAGTTCTGGTCACCTCACTATAGGAAGGACGTGGAAGCATTGGAAAGAGTGCAAAGGAGATTTACCAGGATGCTGCCTGGTTTGGGGGGGAGGTCTTATGAGGAAAGATTGAGGGAGTTGGGGCTTTTCTCTTTAGAGCGGAGGAGGATGAGAGGCGACTTAATAGAGGTTTATAAGATGATGAGGGGGATAGATAGAGTGGATGTTCAGAGACTATTTCCTCGGGTAGAGGCAGCTGTTACAAGGGGGCATAACTATAAGGTGCATGGGGGGAGATATAGAAGGGATGTCCGAGGTAGATTCTTTACTCAGAGAGTGGTTGGGGTGTGGAATGGACTGCCTGCTGTGATAGTGGAGTCGGACACTTTAGGAACTTTCAAGCGGTTATTGGATAAGCACATGGAGCACACCAGAGTGATAGGGAGTGTGATAGCTTGATCTTGGTCTCGGACAATGCTCGGCACAATATCGAGGGCCGAAGGGCCTGTACTGTGCTGTACTGTTCTATGTTCTATGTTCTATGTTAACCTTGTTCTGACTCCTCAGATGTTTGTTTTGAAAAGAAGACGGCAGTTACGGGCGGACTCTTGTCCCACCAGAGCGGGATTTTGCTGCTAATTTGCCCTACAATTGCTGGCAAGTATTCAAAAGAATGTCCGGTTCAAATTTCATTCCCTGGGCCAGTTGTCTTCATCAGCTGATTCTTGGCAACATTGAATTTAAGTATACTTAAACAAGTGGACCATATACAGGAAATGTCCCAAATGTCTTTCTTATTCTCAACAACAACAACTTGTATTTATATAGCGCCTTTAGCGTAATAAAACATCCCAAGGCGCTGCACAGGAGTATTATAAGACTAAAGAAATTGGCACTGATCCACATAAGGAGAAATTAGGGCAGATGACCAAAAGCTTGGTCAAAGAGGTAGGTTTTAAGGAGCGTCTTAAAGGAGGAAAGAGAGGTAGCGAGGCAGAGAGGTTTAGGCAGGGAATTCCAGAGCTTAGGGCCCAGGCAACAGAAGGCATGGCCATCAATGGTTGAGCGATTATAATCAGGGATGCTCAAGAGGGCTGAATTAGAGGAGCACAGAGATCTCGGGGGTTTGTGGGGCTGAAGGAGATTACAGAGATAGGGAGAGGGGCAAGGCCATGGAGGGATTTGAAAACAAGGATGAGAATTTTGAAATCGAGGCGCTGCTTAACCGGGAGCCAATGTAGGTCAACGAGCACAGGGTCCCCTGTGAGTGGTCCCAAAGCCTAGGACCCTTACCCAAAGGTAGGAAACTCCAGGACCTTTTCCTCAGTGATGCTAAACTCTAGGACCTGAACCTTCTCTGCTAAGGACAGGTGGCAACCACCATCTGACTTGTGCTAAATCCCAGGACCACTCCTTAGTGCTGCAATACCAAAGACCAGGCAATTTCAGTGTTGCTAAACCGCATGACTACTGACATAAGAAAACTACTAGGCACTTGGTCTGAGTATTAAACAAGGCTTTAATCAACTGTTTTCCAACATGGAGGTCTAGTTGTGTCCTTCACTAGTTCCTGTTAAAGAATGTCCTGAGCAAGCTGGGCCCATGCCCGAGTATTTATACTCTCCCTGGACAGCGCCACCAGCAGGCCGCCCAGTATTACTTCATGAGTCATTTCCACATGAATGACAAGATTCATGTCAACTACCTCCTACCCAGTGCTGCTAAATCGTCAACCTTGAACCTGGTGCATCGTGCGATCTATCACCAGCATTTCAAAAGGTAAGACATAAAAATTGCGTACATCGGTAAAGAAAATAAAAATAATCGAGGACTGATTCATCGAGGTTTTAACTGTTTGAGATCACATGGGAACCCCACCGCTTGCTCTTGTCTCCTTCAAAAAGTGGAAAACATCACACTAAAACCAATAGATTTATTTACAGGTCGAATGCACAGAAGCAGTAAGACTCAGGAAAATATTGAGAGTACAATACTTGGATTTATGGATAAAATTACCCTTATTAAGACCTATTTCTTGTGCATGTAATGATAATTGATGGGACTTTTAGATAAAATAGTCTTGCTACTGAGAGACCACCCAACTTTCTGTCCTTTTAAATTAATCGAGTTAGTATTGACACAACTGTGGCAACCAATGAGTTGGAGGCAGGGCGGGACTTATGCCGGGACTCACAGAAAACAGAGTCTATTTAAACAGAGTGTCAATGAACCACAGCAAACAGAGCTCATGACCGAAACTACAGCAAAGTCTCCCGTTAAAAGCAGGATTATTTCTCCAGCAAAATACAGAGAGTAGAGGATAGTTACATAATACAAATTATGTGCATATGATCAATCCCAGTCACCTAATCGGCTGTTGTGATTTCAAATAAAACTGTTGGACTATAACCTGGTGTTGTGCGACTTCTCATTTTTGTCCACCCCAGTCCAACACCGGCATCTCCGCATCATGACCTAATTAAGTGTGATTGAAGGGGTAATTACCCAACCATCTCCATTCTGGCTGGGACTTGTGGTGTTACTGTATGCAGCCTCCAGAAGGGGGCGTGCGCTCTTCCCCGCTCAAACTTCCTGTAATCGTTGCTCCCAGGTGACCCAATGGCTCCAGGCACAGGAACAGGAGGGTCGATCCTTTTACCTTTCGCATAAGACCGTGATCACCAGCCACCACAATCGGCTGGAGTGTAGGGGAGGCATCAGACAGAGGGCTTGCCCACAGCTGGAAGACAGAGGACCCGATGAGGAGTTGTCCTGACCAGCTCTTGTGCCAAAAGAAGATGTGATGCGGAGATGCCGGTGTTGGACTGGGGTGGACAAAAGTGAGAAGTCGCACAACACCAGGTTATAGTCCAACAGCTTTATTTGAAATCACAAGCTTTCGGAGCGCTGCTCCTTCGTCAGGTGAAGTGAAGAAATACATATGGGCACAGCATATATAGTCAGAGAACACTGCCAGACGACGACAGTTAATCTTTCTAACTGCCCTTTATCACACCTCGGCAGAGAGACAATCACGGCAATCAAAGGTGTGGATGGTGTCCAACCAGGTCAGTCAGGAAGACATTACGCCAAAAGAAGAGGTCTTGGAGCAAATCATTAGTCTGACTTCTCAGTCGGAAGACGCTGTGTGCAGTGTGGGAAAATCTAAAAGAGGAAACTTTTTTTTAAAAGTTAAATATAAAAGCATGGATAAAGACATAGCATAGGAAATGGAGGGTCAGAGATAAGCTAGCTATTCCGCTACTCACAGTTGGCTCTCGAACCAGCTTGTTTAAGAACGAGAAAGCTGTTAATAGTGGAGAGTAATGGGTGTGCCATGTCGCAACATACTTCAGACATCAGATGATGCCAACGCCCCTCCCTATCTCTGCAACCAACTCCAGCCCTACAACCTTCCGCAATCTCTGCGTTCCTCCAATTCTGGCCATTCGTGCAACCCTGATTTTAATCGCTCCACCATTGGCGGCCGTGCCTTGAGCGGCCTAGGTCATAAACTCTGGTATTCCCTCCCTGAGCCTCTCCGCCTCTCTCTCTCCCTCCTTTAAGACGCTCCTTAAAGCCCATCTCTTACGTGGCTCAGTGCCAGATTTTGCCTGATAATCGCTCCTGTGAAGCGCCTAGGGACGTTTTACTGCGTTAATGGCGCTATATAAATGCAAGCTGTTGTTGTTGTTATAGGAGAAAATTCTTTGTTGGTGCTGCAATAATGTGCAGATTGCAATTAAATAATTTTCAGAGAAGACAGGATGATTAACTCATTTGCCCGTATTGTACTTCGATATTATCGCTACATTGGAAAATTTAGAAATGAAGGTTGGATGGACACAGCGTTGGAAAACCTTCTTCCCCCCAAGTACCACACAGCGAATCTCTCTGGCATTAGCATCAGAGGCAGAGAAAACACTGCTATTAAATCATTATTTCATCAACACGCATTATAAATAAAAGCTGAACATAATCAAATATGTTTATTGCCCCATTGTTAATCATGTAGGAAACACAGTTGCTGCTTTCTGTTGATGATTGCTATTGTGAGAGAGATTGTCTACGGCGTACTTGAGGTGACTGCCATCTTTTGCCATCAATCCCAAACTTTATTTCGCTCTCACAGCAGCACAAGTCAGGCGTCTTATCCGTCGCCTATTGCAAGCACGATCCTGCTTTCACGGATGCCTGTGTGGGAGCCTTGTTTATTTTAATCTCTGTTGTAAAATTAGATTATATTTCAGCCTGCAAACAGCTTTATTTCATTAACTGGTAATTTTAGTTAAATTAAACCCTAACACAGTATTCTGTCAGACTGACAGAAGATAATTGCTGTTTGGTGGTGTTACCTTATTAACACTATCTGGACCGAATGTACGACGGGATAGCTGCAAAGTCATCTATTAACATTAAAAAACACACGATTAATATTGTAAGCTAAACGCACAAAGGAGAAGCTATAATGTCATTGCCTGTAGATGCTAAGTGGGCATGACACTGGCACCAATCTCGGACTTGATATGTGAGTGCGCTACCTCATTAATCTCCTCATTGTTTTTTCACATACCTTTGCCGTCGTTCCTCGTTAATTAAAACAACAGCAAAAAGTGAGCCGTGTGTGTGGAAAAAATATTCAAAAGAATGAGAACCGGAACTAATTCCATTAGCTCACTCAACGCCCTGACCAATGCAATCACATGGCTTATTTGCGTCTTTTATTCAGTTCTCGGGGTGTGGGCTTCGCTGACAAGGCCGGCATTGATTGCCCATCCCTAGCTGCCTTGATGAAGTGGTGGTGGAACTTCTTCATAACCGAATGGTTTGCTCGGCCATGTCAGAGGGCAGTTAAGAGTCAACCACATTGATGTAGGACTGGAGTCACGTATGGCCAAGACTGGGTAAGGGTGGGTAAGCATGTTGTTGAACCAGTAGGGTTTGTCTCTGGACCAGGGAACCCAGACGTATGGGTTTCCCAGACGTCCTGTTCAGATTAACTGCAGAACGTCTTTCAAATTCTTTCAGCAGGTTGCCCCGTCTGTCAGCTGGCCAGATCGACAGGCCGCCTGCCTGTCGGGCGGGAAAGCAGCCGGGGAGCAGATGCCAGGTTGGTATGAGATCGTGGGGGGGGGTGGGGAGAGTCAGAGATCACGTGGGAGGGGGGAGATCGCGGGGGGAGGGGGAGATCGTGGGGGGGAGGGGGGAGATCGCGGGGGAGAGGGTAGAGATCGCGGGGGAGGGGGAGATCGCGGGGGGAGGGGGAGATCACGGGGGAGGGGGGAGATCGCAGAGGGAGGGAGACGGAGATGGCGGGGGGAGGGGGGAGATCGCGGGGGGAGGGAGACGGAGATTGCAGAAGTCTACAGCTCAGAATTTTCTGTCCCTGGATGAAGGAAGATGCATTGTGGTAGATATTGCGGGTGGGGGGAATGGTAATTAAGAGAAGTAAAAGAGTGACTCCGATTGCTGTTCCTTGATATCTCAAGAATGTTTTCTAAGAATGGTAAAGAAACAATTGTATTGACAGAACATCTTAGCGGGTCCTCGGGACCTCCCAAAGTGTTTCACAACCAATAAATCACTTATGGAGTGTAGTCGCTACTGTTATGAAGGCAAAGCGCGAAGCTAATTCACACACTGCATGGCTTGTGAATGAGATGAATGGTTTTTGGCAGTGTTGGTAGAGGGAGAAATGTTGTCCAGAACACCAGGAGAACTCCCTCCTCCTCTTCAAATCGGTCAAGGGGATCATTTGGACCCATCTGATCGGGCAGATGGAACTTTGGTCTAACACCTCATCCAAAAGACAGCACCTCTTGACACTCCAGTATTGCGCTGAAGTGTCAGCCTAAACTAAGAATGGTCCTGGATTCATCAGCCTTCAAACTCATTGGTGAGGCTGTTACCAACTGAGCCAATCTGACTCAGCTAGTAGCTACTTTTCCAAATTTGAAAGCATAGATATGAACTTAAATATTTTTGTGCATTGATGGGCAAAAAAGCCTATCCTTTATCAATGAATGTCCAATCAGTGCTCAACTATCGCAGGCTGCATTCAGGAGAAATGAGAAGGAAGTGGCTTTGTATGTTTGATCAGTGCATCAACTAAAGTTAGTCTGGCAGTAGATCATATCTCCTGTCTGTCCCTAACCTTATCTCTGCCCCTGTCTCTAATTTTTCATAATTCCCTGACTTTAATTTATACAGAAAGATCCCGGAGGGCTTTATCATCTTTATGCCTTATCTAAGCGTTAATTCAAATCAAACAAATGTTCGATCTACTCCAACGAATCATAGAATATTACCGCACAGAAGCAGGCCGCTCGGCCCATCGAGTCTGCGCCGGCTCTTTCGAAGAGCAATCCAGTTGGTCCCACTCCCCCCCGCTCTTTCCCCATATCCAAATGCTCCTTTAATTTTTTTGGGGGGGTGCACGGCCCCTTTAATAAGGGGCTGCGCGGCCCCTTCAAAATACCGCGCGGGCGCAGTTTTTCCTATTTAAGAGCCGGCGAGCCGGCTGCGCGGGAGCTGCAGAGCGCCACGCGGCCGTGCAGCTTCAAGGGATCGTTGCCGACATCCCTGCAATTTTTTCTCCTTCAAGTATTTATCCGATTCCCTTTTGAAGGCTGCTACTGAATCTGTGTCCACTCGATCGGGCAGCGCATTGCAGATCCTCACCATCTCAGAAGGTTTTCACTGAATCGGGTGAAGCCGGGGGTGGGGAGGAGGCTGGTGTGGAGCGTAAACACCGGCACGGACCAGTTGGGCCGAATGGCCTGTCTCAGTGCCGTACTTTCTATGTATTTATGAGAACGTCTACAAGGCAGTTACGCTCTGCTGAGTGGCTGCCTTTGATTTGACTTCATTTATTTAAAGCAGTGGCCTTTATGACACGGCAGTGTTTAAGTAAATCAGTAAATCCAAACTGCTGTGTAAAATTCAATTTCAGATTCAAAACTCTTCCTTTTGAAAGGTCAATCAAACAGAGACAATCTCTTCGAACAAACCAGGCAAATCAGACGATCACCCGGCAATAGTAGCAATAAATGTAACTTGCGGCAAAACATTTACCGTGACAGCATATATTTTCTTGATCTTTTTTTAGCCGACTCAGCCCGCAGCAATTGCCCAAAACCTTCTTCAGTCCCCCAGCACTTAAGCTGTCTCGCAGCTGAATAATGAACTCTTGTGCACATGCAGACAGGTTAACAGCTCTTAATATCACCTTTCAGCATGGTCATGCATCACACACACACACACACACACACACACAGATACACAGACACGCACAATCGCCAACTGAACACTTCAGCATGACGAGAGGAAACGTGAGTGCGGTTACTGATCATACCAAGAGCCACTTTGAATTGGCCCGTACAGGAGGCACTTGCTTCTGATTGGCCCAAGAGGTATATTCAGCTTTTATTTGAGTGCACCTAGTCGAAGCGGAGGAAGAACGAGGCTAGCCCATCACCTCGGACAAGTTCCAATTTCCCACAGAGCTTCGATCAGTTAAAACCCTCGTTCAAGTCCCACTCCAGAGGCTTGAGCCCATAATCCAGGCTGATACTCCAGTGCAGTGCTGAGGGAGGTGCTGCACTGTCGGATGAGATGTTAAACCGAGGTCCCGTCTGCTCTCTCCGGTGGACGTAAAAGATCCCATGGCCACTATTTCGAAGAAGAGCAGGGGAGTTCTCCCTGGTGTCCTGGCCAATATTCATCCCTCAACCAACACCGAAAAACAGATTATCTGATCGTTGTCACATTGCTGTTTGTGGGATCTTGCTGTGCGCAAATTGGCTGCCGAGTTTCCAACATTACAACAGTGACTACACTTCAAAAGTACTTCATTGGCTGTAAAGCGCTTTGGGACGCCCTGAGGTCGTGAAAGGCGCTATAGAAATGCAAGTCTTTCTTTGGCTATTTTATCTTTTAAGATTTAATAGACTGAATTGATAAATTTATTTGAAGATATCTAAGTAAAGCACCCAATGATATTGCAAGTCTCACTTATCTTGGGTCCCTGGGAGAAGTAGAGTACTGGCTTTGTTGAGGGAATATTGACCAGACTTAGATTGCCAGAAGATTTCAATTTCCTTTGCAATTCAACTCCAGTTAATTATAAGAATTTAGCCCAGATTCTGATAGTATATGGGTATTCTGGAATTCAAGGAATGGGAAAAAAATCTCCTCCTTCCTCCAGCATGCTACTCTGAAATATGGATCTATATTCACCTGAGTATGGTCAGGTCACTCTTCCACTAGCTGATCAGGCATTGCCTAGTACTGACTAGAATACCAGGGCAAAGAGGCCCCCGGACAAACTGACTCATTAACACTATGAAGACAAATGGGTTTATACCTCGCCACTAGAATCATAGAATAGTACAGCACACAAGGAGGCCATTCAGCCCATCGAGTCTGCGCCGGCTCTTTCGAAGAGCAATTCAGTTAGTCCCACTCTCCCCCGCTCTTTCCCCATATCCCTGCAATTTTTTCTCCTTCAATTGTTTATCCAATTCCCTGTTGAAGGCTACTATTGAATCTGTATCCACCGCCCTATCAGGCAGCGCATTCCAAATCCTAACCACTCGTTGCATAAAATAATTTTCCCTCTTGTTGCCTCTGCTTTTTTTGCCAATCACCTTAAATCTGTGCCCTCCGCTAATCGACACTTTGGCCATTGGAAACAGTTTCTCTTTATTTACTTTGTCTAAACACTTCATGATTTTAAACACCTCTATCAAATCTCCTCTTAGCCTTCTCTGCTCAGAGGAGAACAACCCCAGCTTCTCCAGTCTATCCAAGTAACTGTAATCCCTCATCCCTGGAACCATTCCAGTGAATCTCCTCTACACCCTCTCCAAAGCCTTCACGTCCTTCCTAAAGTGCGGTGCCCAGAATAGGGGGCAATACTCCAGCTGGGGCCGAACTAGTGTTTTATACGGGTTTCAGTGATTGGACCTTCAAGGAAAGGACACTCCCTTAGACTGATTAATTCCCAGACATGGCCTAGGAAAATGGATGTGCGCTCAGCCCTTATACTGTCAGGAATTGAATTTCTCCAACTAGATTTTGAGGAAAATGACACACACCCAACCATCAGATAATGGCCCAAAAATTCGTGAGTGAGCCTTCGTGCGAGGGTAAGGCCTCCCCGCGATCTCTCACTGCGCGCTGGCTTTTTCAGTTCCAGCTCGCACGAACTTGATGTTCTGGACAGCAGCTGGGCAGGGCTTTCGTATCCCACAGGCGTAGTTAATTCGTGCGAGCTGTGGGATCACGTGACTCAGTTAGAGCCAATGGCAGCACACCATCTTTCATTCATAGCTTTCACAGCATGGCTGTGAAAGCTATGAATACTATACCCCCCCAAAAGAACAGCTAAACCTCAATTAAATTTTTTTTAAAAACCATCACATTAATAAAATAAGTATAGTTAAATAAATTAACCATTTTAAACAAAAAATTAAATTTTTGAAAAAATTTAAAATCTTTTAAAAAGTTATAAAAATAAACTTACCTGTCTTTAAAGTCTCTAAAAAAGATATACCTGTTAAAAAAAATTCAAAATAATACTTAATTAAGTACTTACCTTGTTAAAAGAGGGTCTTACACCTCCTTTCTTTATGTCTAAAATCTTCCATGCTTACCTGTGCGTCCAAAGCACTAAGTGCACTGCGTGCGCGCAGCCTGTAGCGCGCACGCGGTTCACCTAGGAACCGCCCCCTTTTGAATTCACCAAGTGCCGGTTTTCAGCGCATGCGCAGTGCATGCAGAAAACTGGCAATTGGAGACAGAATACGCGAGAGTACGCACTGCGTACTCTCGCGTAGAGAGACTAATTTTTGGGCCTATATGACTACTCCTTTCTAGACAGGTAAAAAAATAAAGTGATGTATCTCTGTTAATGTGGCTTCACCCCCTGTCAAACAGAAATGTACTTCCCATTTGCCATAACAGTGGGAAGAAGGTAAAGAAAATGGTGGTGTGCATGATTTATGGGGGTTTTCTCGTTCTCGGGATGTGCTTGTCACTGGCAAGGCCGGCACTGATTGCCCATCCCCAGATGCCTTTGAGAAGGTGGTGGCGGACGGTGGTGGGGACAGTGCAGGAAAGTGGAGATGAGGTAGAAGATCAGCCATGATCTGATTGAATGGCGGAGCAGGCTCGAGGGGCCAAATGGCCGACTCCTGCTCCTGTTTCTTATGTTGTTATGTTCTTCTTGACAACGCAGACACGCTTTGGGCCTAGAAATTGGTCTGCTCGGTCAGGCACCAGGTGGACGACTAAGGCTCCAAAATGGCGGACAGGAATCATGTACACACTTCCGGCCGGAAGTGCGCCACCCACCATATTGGGTAAGGACAAAACATATGCATCCTTTACCCACACCTGAAGCAGGCGCTAGGCTCTTTGCCTATGCAAATAAGGGGCCTCACTCACGCCTGTTTGAGGTCCCCTCTCCAAGACTGGTTTGGCCTGAGGCAGTCTGGCTGCACTCTGGGAAACCAAGCCAAGGGATCGCCTGCTAGGTCCAACCAAGAAGGTAGGTAACTTACCAGAATGTGGAGGTGGGAGGAGATGGAGTGCTCCTCTCAACCCCTCATTAAAGGAACCGATCGCCACCGCTCCTCCACCCCACCCCCGATCTCCCCTGACCCCCCTGGCCCCAATCTTCCGCTCCTGACCCCTGACCCCAATCTCTCGGCCTCGACCATCGAACTCCCGACCGCTGAATTCCCGACCGCTGGCTATGACCCCTGGACCCACTGACCTGAAGACCTCTGACGCTAGCAGCGGCCCAGCCTTCCACCACTCTCCACCGGCGAGCTCTGATGACAATATCTGGGCAGACTGGGGCCTCACCATTCAGGCACAGCCAATAGGCCTCACCCATATTTCTGGTCACCGGTTTCTTGTCTAGAGGTCGAACACGGTTGCGTCATCCTGCCCTTGTGACTTGATGCACAGGACGACACATTGCGTCGCGCCAGTAATGGAGGCCTGAGCATAAAGCCAGCTCACACGTGACTAATGGAAGTGTCACTGGTGCGTTTTCTATTAGAGGAACCCATATTACTGTCAACATTTTCTGTTGCAAATGGCAGATGATTGAAAAGGGAAATGGATCATATATCTGCTCTAACTGTAAGGAAATGCAAAGTGCAGCATTACGAGGAGTATTAAGGGATAACTTTGTGTTTTTTTTTGTTAGCATTGTGACTTAATGCACAGCCATATTGTTAATGATCTGGAAATCACAAATGGAAGCACCCCCTCCCCGACAGCTGGAAGCAATTTCCCTCCGCAGTTCCCAGCGTTTTATTAATTGTGAACATTTTCACCAGTAAGAGATAGAAATGAAGAAAACAAGAGGGTGGGGGAAGCAACAAACACTAGCCTTGGGGTTCGAAGGAAAGCAATTCCACAGAGGAAGCCATGCCAGCTGAAACGGTAGGGAATACAGGCAGACATCAGGGGAGTAATGACTTGCGGAAAACAAGAATGATGAGGCTCCGCTGCAAAGACCAGCGCCAGCTGCTTTTTAACCCTGAGACAGAATCTAAAGTAACATTTTGTGCTCTTGGCTGGGGAGCTTCTGAAGGTAGACGCTTCCTTTATATTCTCTTCATGTCTTGGAAACAAAATTTATTGGGATGTAAACATTGCTGTTTTAGCCGAGGGGATCTGAGATTCGCCGTAAAACGCCAACCCTCGTGGGAGGCACTGATTACGTTTCACAAACACACAGATGGCGCTAACGGTTCTTTTCAATTTTTCCCCTCCCCGTAAATGTGTAAAGAACTCGCATTTCCATTGGGGGGGGTTTCACCACCTCAAGATGTCCCACAGTCAATGACGGACTTTTTGAAGTGTAGTCAATGTGGGAAACGCGGCAGCCAATTTTGCACACAGCAAGCTCACACAAACAGCAATGAGATAAATGACCAGGTAATCTGTTTTTTTTTTAGTGATGTTGATTGAGGGAATAAATATTGGCCCCCAGGACACCGGGGAGAACTCCACCTGCTCTACTTTGAGATAGTGGCCACGGGATCTTTTACGTCCACCTGAGAGAGCAGACGGGGCCTCGGTTTAACGTCTGATCTGAAAGACGGCACCTCCGACAGTGCAGCACTCCTTCAGCACTGCACTGGAGTGTCAGCCTAGATTTTCTGCTCTAATCTCTGGACCCTCTGACTCGGAGGCGAGAGTGCCACCCACTGAGCCACGGCCAACACAGATACTTACAAAACATCGGCATCATATGACCCATTTTGTTGCATCAACACTTTATTATCCTCTTTCAATCTAAAGTTTCTCTTTTAGTAGGAGTACAGAGTCTGGGCCACAAGTACAGAGTATCCTTGAGTACAATAGGTGCTGGATTGATTTTCAAACTATTTAATTAGATACAAAGGATTTACTGTTCACATCCAGGAATGGATCCAATGTCCTGGATCAACTCCATGGATTAAACTGGGCAAAAAGCCTTTTCTCGTTGTTTGTCTCCCTGAATCCTTCTACCCGTCCTCCCTCCCTTCATGTGTGGTTTTGAATCTTCTCATGAAAGAGCAGTTCTAACTAATGTTGTTACTTGTACATTAAAAGTTTTTAAACTGTGTGTCAGCCATGGCTCAGTGGGTAGCACTCTCGCCTCTGAGTCAGAAGGTTAGGGATTCAAGTCCCACCCCAGAAACTTGAGCACAAAAGATCTAGCTCTCACTCCAGCGCAGTGCTGAGGGAGTGCTGCACTGTCGGAGGTGCCGTTATTCGGATGAGACGTTAAACTGAGGCCCCGTCTGCTCTCTCAGGTGGACGTAAAAGATCCCACGGCCACTATTTCAAAGAAGAGCAGGGGAGTTATCCCTGGGGCCAATATTTATCCCTCAATCAACATCACTGAAACAGATGATCTGGTCATTATCACATTGCTGTTTGTGGGAGCTTGCTGTGCGCAAATTGGCTGCCGCGTTTCCTACATTACAACAGTGGCCACACTTCAAAAAGAAAGTACTTCATGGGCTGTAAAGCGCTTTGAGACGTCCGGAGGTCATGACAGGTGCTATATAAATGCAAGTCTTTCTTTTTCTTTAACTAAGTCATATTCTAACAGTTTCACAGAATCATACAGCCCAGAAGGAGGTCATTCAGCCCATCGTGCCTGTGCCGGCTCTTTGAAAGAGCTCTCCAATTCGTTCCACTCTCCCAAATCTTTCCTATTCAAGTTTATATCCAATTCCCTTTTGAAAGGGAATAAAGGGAATAAAGTTTCGTATATGATTATTCTTTGCTTCTGAAAATATACTTGTTTTAATATATTTAGCATGCCCGGGAACACTATTACATCACTTTCATTGTCTATTGGTGTTACCTCCAGAATCAACTATTCCAATTCTCTCCTGGCCGGCCTCCCACTTTGCACCCTCATCCTCACCCTCAAATTTGAGCTCATCCACAACTCTGCTGCCTGTGTCCTAACTCACACCAAGTCCCGGTCACCCATCACCCCCTGTGCTCGCTGACCTACATTGGCTCCCAGTTCGGCAACGCCTCAATTTTAAAATTCTCATCCTTGTTTTCAAATCCCTCCATGGCCTCGCCCCCTCCCTATCTCTGTAGCCTCCTCCAGCCCCACAACCCCCCGAGATCTCTGCGTTCCTCCAATTCTGGCCTCTTGCGCATCCCACGATTTTCGTCGCTCCACCATTGGCCTTCAGCTGCCTGGGCCCGAAGCTCTGGAATTCCCTCCCTAAACCTCTCCGCCTCTCTTTCCTCCTTTTAGACGCTCCTTAAAACCTCTCTCCTTGATCAAACTTTCGGTCACCTGCCCTAATATCTCCTTATGTGGCTCGGTGTCAAAATTTGTTTGATAATCGCTCCTGTGAAGCGCCTTGGGATGTTTTACTACGTTAAAGGCGCTGTAGAAATGTCTTGAATATACTCAACGACAGCCCTCTGGGGTAGAGAATTCCAAAGATTCACCACCCTCTGAGTGAAGAAATTTCTCCTCATCTCAGTCCTAAATGGCCGACCCATTATTCTGAGACTGTGACCCCTGGTTCTAGACTCCCCAGCCAGGGGAAACATTCTCCCTGCATCTACCCTGTCAAGCCCTGTAGGAATTTTGTATGTTTCAATGAGATCACCACTCATTCTTCTAAACTCTAGAGAATATAGGCCTAGTCTACTCAATCTGTTCTCATAGGACAATCCCCCCATCCCAGGAACCAGTCTGGTGAATCTTCGTTGCACTCCCTCTATGGCAAGTATATCCTTCCTTAGGTAAGGAGACCAAAACTGCACACAGTACTCCAGGTGTGGTCTCACCAGGGCCCTGTATAATTGTAGTAAGACGTCTTTACTCTTTGTACCTTTGTACTAGTTGAAGCTTATTTAATTAGGACCATTTGCATGGAAATGAAGGCTTATAGTTTATCACATCATTTCCAAGAAATAGAATCCATCAGCATTAATTGATCCAGAATAAGATATTCAACTTTAGTGTATTGAGCCGCCAAACAGCATCTGCTGACTCTGTTCTCCAAAGATTGCTGACAGTCACTGCTAGAGTGTCCACCAGACAGAGCTGACAGTCACTGCTAGAGTGTCCACCAGACAAAGCTGACAGTCACTGCTGGGACTGAGAGTCGTGCCCACAATGGGTAAAGAGCTGCATCTCCACTATTGAGATAGTGGAATACTTGTATCGCCTTTGAACCGGCAGATAGTTACCGCGGAGAGATCAGTGCAGAACACACTCTGGGATGAGTTTAACCTTGACTGCCCCAACCTAGCTCCATTAGGGCAGCCAACCCTCCAGGATTGTGCTGGCGTCTCCAGGAATTAAGGATTAATCTCCCTGGACGCTGCTGTGAGCAACCCAGCAAAAAAAAAAAAATCATAGGGGCATTAAATAAAATGCTTTTCTTTGAACACCTTCATTTTATTAGTTACAAAAATATTGGAGATTGGAAACAAGGCGGGCTTGACTGACAGTCAAGAATCATCCAATCGTGTAAAAGCCAATCTGCTTGCCTTCCAATTTGTGGGAAAAGGCATTAAACCGAGAGGATGGGCGTTTTGGGCGATCGATGGAGGAAGCGTGGGGGCGGAGCGGTTAGAGGCAGGAGGTCACATGATGAAACCACCAGGAACATGTCCAACCAGAGCTGGCAACTCTAAGTGGCAAATGAATTCAATCCGGAGAAGTGTGAGGTAATGCATTTGGGGAGGGCTAATAAGGCAAGGGAATACACATTAAATGGTAGGACACTGAGTAGTGTAGAGGATCAGAGGGACCTTGGAGTGCATGTCCACAGATACCTGAAGGGAGCAGGATAGGTAGATAAGGTGGTTAAGAAGGCATAATGGGATTCTTTCATTTATTAGCCGAGGCATAGAATACAAGAGCAGTGGGGTTATGCTTCAACTGTATAAAACACTAGTTAGGCCTCAGCTAGAATACTGCGTACAGTTCTGGTCACCACATTACAGGAAAGATGTGATTGCGCTAGAGAGGGTACAGAGGAGATTTACGAGGATGTTGGCAGGGCTGGAGAATTATAGCTATAAGAAGAGATTGGATAGGCTGGGGTTGTTTTCTTTGGAACAGAGGAGACTGAGGGGAGGCTTAATTAAGGTGTATAAATTTATGAGGGGCCTAGATAGAGTGGATAGGAAGGACCTATTTCCCTTAGCAGAGAGGTCAATAACCAAGGGACATAGATTTAAAGTAATTGGTAGAAGGATTAGAGGGGAGTTGAGGAGAACTTTTTCACTCAGAGGGTGGTGGGGGTCTGGAACTCACTGCCTGATAGGGTGGTAGAGGCAGAGTCCCTAAGCACATGAAAAAGTACTGGGATATGCACTTGAAATGCCGTAACCTACAGGGCTACGGACCAAGAGCTGGAAAGTGGGATTAGGCTGGAAAGCACTTTTTCAGCCGGCACGGGCAGGATAGGCTGAATGGCCTCCTTCTGTGCTGTAAATTTCGATGATTCTATGATAAGCGCCCACGCTTATCATAGAATCAGCTTATCGAGAACAGCTCGATGGTGGCTTCAGACCACCTCCCAGGTATGTTTACTCTGAAATCTGTCGCAGCACGAAAGCTGCAGACTTGGGCTAAAAGCACTAAGCCGACTGGAGTCATTCAGGGTACCAGTGTAAATAAGCTATTGATTTTTGTGCGATTCAGAAGTAATAGGATGACTAACACAGGATGAGGGAGTGGGACAATTCACATTGGAAGAGATAAGTTCTCTGTTGGGGTTTTCATTATCAAGACCAGATACAGTAGATGTAACTCTGTTTTCAGTTAAGGCAGCAGTGGGTTGTGTCCTCGCATTGTCCAAATGTTTACGCTCTTTATGCAAAATTACATTATTCCTACCTGGGGAAATGCAAAGCGGAGTAAAAATATTGCTGACTGACGCAATATTCGGGAAAAATAAGGACGCAAATAAGCGAGGAAGTGGTCAAAAGTTACCGCATCAAAAGAATAACTGCCTTAAAGGGCCAATCAAATCTATGCTGCGTGTATATTGTAAGAAATGCAGGCTCTTTGTAATCGGTGATTAAGCTGTCACCTTTAAGGAGAACTACCACAGATATTTTGAATCTGTTAGGAAGGGAGAATGGCACTTGGATTTGGCATTTTAATTCTTTTTCTTAATGCAGTCCTGCAGGTAAATTGAAGATCTTATCTGGTTGACCTAAAACTGCAGTGCTCATTTTCGAATTTACACCACAATCAGCAAAAGCAATTGTTTTTCTTTTGGTAATGTTTAGGTTCTCGTTCTAAAGAGATGAAGGACCTGATCTCCCCATTTCTAGATTAGGCTAAAATGATCGGAGACTCGGGCACAAAGTTCAGTTTGCTACACATGCCAGGGGACCCCTCGCTGACCTACATTGGCTCCCAGTCCAGCAACGCCTCGATTTTAAAAATTCTCATCCTTGTTTTCAAACCCCTCCATGGCCTCGCCCCCTCCCTATCTCTGGAACCTCCTCCAGCCCTTACAAGCCTCCGAGATCTCTGCGCTCCTCAAATTCTGGCCTCTTGCGCATCCCTGATTATAATCGCTCCACCATTGGCGGCCGCGCCTTCAGCTGCCTGGGCCCTAAGCTCTGGAACTCCCTCCCTAAACCTCTCCGCCTCTCTACCTCTCAGTCCTCCTTTAAGATGCTCCTTAAAATCGACCACTTTGGCCAAGCTCTTGGTCACCTGCCCTAATATCTCCTTATGTGGCTCGGTGTCAAATTTTGTTCGATAATCGCTCCTGTGAAGCGATTTGGGACGTTTTACTACGTTAAAGGCGCTATGTAAATGCAAGTTGTTGTTGTTTGTCTGAGCGATGTCAAACATACAATATAATACTGCTGATTTGACCAGAATTGATCACAAGAACTTTTCAAAAAAACTGCTCTTACACTGCTCATTGATTGCTTTCAGCTTTAAGCAGATTAGTGCACAGCCATTTTTTTTTTAAACTTTGACTTTAAAGAGTTGGTTGTGGCACCGGTTCCTTTTGAACTTCTGAAAATTTATGAAGAGATGCAGTCCAGTGAAGAGAGCTCCGTGTGATTGTTCGGCGCCCATTTGCTGATCTCTTCTGTGCCCCGTGTAGAAGGGGTGCGAGTGGGGATTTTACCCTCAGCTGCCCACTTCCATTGGTCTGAGAAACACACCCGATATTGCACAACTTGGTTACTACCTCTGTACTTCTTCCTACAGTGGGTAGAAGTTTCAGCATCTTGACTTGTAGGGCTGGTGCCTGTTTACTGAGGTCAACCAGCTGACCTCATAACAAAGCTTTGGAAACTGGGAGGCTTGCCCCTTTTATAGCTCTGCTTACATCTCCCCTGCGATTGTGTTAAAAAGAAAGAAAGACTTGCATTTCTACAGCGTCTTTCACGACCACCGGGCATCCCAAAGCGTTTTACAGCCAATTAAGTAGTTTTTGAAGTGTGTCACTGTTGTAATGTAGGAAACGCAGCAGACAATTTACGCACAGCAAGCTCCCACAAACAGCAATGTGATAATGACCAGATAATCTGTTTTAGTGATGTTGATTGAGGAATAAATATTGGCCAAACACCAGGGAGAACTCCCCTGCACTTCTTCGAAATAGTGGCTCTTTTACGTCCACCTGAGAGAGCAGACGGGGCCTCGGTTTAACATCTCATCCGAAAGACGGCACCTCCGACAGTGCAGCACTCCCTCAGCACTGCACTGGAGTGTCAGCCTAGATTTTTGTGCTCAAATTACTATTGTTTCAACCCTTCATTATCTCCGAAAGCGCACGGTGGTGTTTATATTTTTAACAACAACAACAACAACTTGTATTTATACAGCGCCTTTAACACAGTAAAATGTCCCAAGGCGCTTCACAGGAGTGTTATAAGACAAAAAATTTGACACTGAGCCACATAAGGAGAAATTAGGGCACATGATCAAAAGCTTGGTCAAAGAGGTAGGTTTTAAGGAGCATCTTAAAGGAGGAAAGAGAGAGGTAGAGAGGCGGAGAGGTTTAGGGACGGAATTCCAGAGCTTAGGGCCCAGGCAACAGAAGGCACGGCCGCCAATGGTTGAGCGATTATAATCAGGGATGCTCAAGAGGGCAGAATTAAAAGAGTGCAGATATCTCGGGGGGTTGTGGCACTGGAGGAGATTACAGAGATAGAGAGGGGCGAGGCCATGAAGGGATGCAGGGGTAATGGATGAACAGGACTTGGTGCGAGTTAGGACACGGGCTTAGTTAACACTGATGACAAGGCACCTCTTTAAAACTGGCTGCATCCGCAAGATTAATTCTGTTGTCTAAATGCTCTATTGCCTCTTTACTCCAGTAATGTGCTAATTTCATTTCAGTTTATTGTTCTGTTTATGTTATTTGGCCCGTGCAGTTTGTCCCGCTCGAGCGCCCTGTGTAATTTCTTCAATTATCTTTTCCATCTCAAGCTCTGAAAGCAGATTACACAGGCAGGCTGCTCCTGTCCCCCTCACTTACTCACTTAACAGCCGACAATAACTTTAAAATCCTACAAGCCTTCTCGCCAGGGAGGCGCTGTGATATACATATTTTGGCCCAGATTTTGCAGGAGTGGGGCATCTCGCTAACGCCCCCGTTAGTTAGATTTACAATTGCGTGTTTGGGTATCAACTGCCCACAAAGGTCGTTGGAAGTGCGCGCCGATACCGGGCAACGGGGAATCCGGGACCTCGGTGAATGTCGGGATCAACAGTCCATTACCAATGAGACTGAAGGATTGAGAAATAAACAGAGGAAGGACTGAGAAGGAGGGTAAATTTGAGTCAATTGGGTGCAGAACGATAAATAAAGCGAGGCAAAGTAAGACGGAAAAATAAGACAAAGGAAAAGTTAAAAGAAAATGTTTTAATTTAAAATTAGACATTTTTAAAATCTCCCAACAATTCACACACAACCTGTAGGAATGAGACTTAGAACTGTTCACTTTCTGGGCAAGAGAGGTTGATTGGTAGTCATTAACAGTTATCAGGTCGTTAAAAGAGTGTTTACGCTATTAATTACTAGGCTTAACTTTCTGTGGCGAGTTTAATGGGCAATTAATGTGCAAATGCAGCAACTTGATGAAAATCACGGAGAGGTTAAGGGCGAGTTGTCGTTTTTGCGACGCTAACGGCGGAAATCGTCCAGCAACTCGTGGCAAATCGTCCACGTCCATCCTCACGGTGCCTCACCTTCCCACGGCCAATTGGAAAGCAAACAATACTCTTCAGTACCTGATTGGATGATTCTTGACTGTCGGTCAAACAGCCTTTTTTTCCCCCCCCATCTCTCCAATATTTTTTGAAGTATGATTTTTCTCCAGGATTGCTCGCAGCAGTGCCCAGGAGATTCCTGGAGGCTTCAGGCCGATCCTGGAGGGTTGGCAACCCTAGATTATCTATAAATGCTCGTATGGATATGACAGTGAAGTAAGGGAAGATCACTAAATCACAAACTCAAAGAGATAGACCATTGCAATAACTCACTGGTCCTCTGCGGAAAAGATGAACTGTTTCTTAGCAACTGCCTCAGAGAGAAGACAAAACTTGCATCAGTCTAACTAGGTGTACATGCACAGCTCTGGGGAATCGGATTGGCCGGGAGCTCCTAATGGATAAAAGATGAAAAGGGAACAGAAGATTAAAAATACTGTTCATCAGGTCAGTCCATTTCCTGATCCATTCTAGGTGTTTAATGCAGACATGACTTGAGGTGAAAAAGATGTGTATTGACTGTCAAACAGTTTGATCGATGCTAGTTAAATCATTTTACAAAAATGTCTCTGAACAGGAAGGAAGGTTTTTCTGTCAAAGCTGAATGAAAGATCTTGTACCTCCAGGAAGCTTGAGAGTACTGCAGCATGGTCATCCCTCCAGAACCTTTCTTTCAGCATAAGGTTGCTGGTCCATCTACTCACACGTGTAAATGGTTCAAAAGGATAAGAGGTAGAAGCAGACCTTTTCCACGGATTTGTTAAGATTTAATGATTTAGAAATTAACAGCAATACATGACGTGAAAAAAGGCCACCTAAACTAACGAAAGGCTGGACTAGCTCAGTGTTGTTGGAGGTGGCGGCTGTGTCAGCTGTGGCTCCATTGGTAGCATACTCGCCGCCTCTGGGTCTAGAAGTTTAAGTCCCACTCCAGAGACTTGAGCACAATAAATCTAGGCTGACCCTCCAGTGCAGTACTGAGGAAGTTGCAGTTGCCGTCTTTCGGATGAGACGTTAAACCGAGTGCCCCATCCGCTCTCTCAGGTAGAAATAAAAGATCCCGCGGCCACTATTTTGAAGAAAAGCAAGGGAGTTATCCCTAGTGTCCGGGGGCCAATATTTGTTCCTCAACCAACATCACTGAAACAGATTCTTTGGTCATTATCACATTGCTGTTTGTGGGAGCTTGCTCTGAACAATTTGGCTGCCGCGTTTCCTACATTACAACAGTGACTGCACTTCAAAAAATTGTTTTGGGGCATTGTGCGCTGACGTATAGCTGGGCTTAAAACACTGTGGAAAATATGAACTGCAAGTAATTAGACTAAAAGTAGTGTTGCCACAAATGAGTGTCAGCCGTGGCTCAGTTGGTAGCACACTTGCCTCTGAGTTAGAGGGTTGTGGGTTCATAGTCCCACTCCAGGGACTTGAGCACATAAATAAAGCTAGGCTGAAACTCCAGTGCCAGTACTGAGGGAGTGATATACTGTCGGAGGTGCTGTCTTTCAGATGAAACATAAAAGATCCCATGGCACTATTTTGAAGAAGAGCAGGGGAGTTCTCTCCGGTGTCCTGGGGCCAATATTTATCCCTCAACCAACATAACAAAAACAGATTATCTGGTCATTATCACATTGCTGTTTGTGGGAGCTTGCTGTGCGCAAATTGGCTGCCGCGTTTCCTACATTACAACAGTGACTCCACTTCAGAAAGTACCTCATTGGTTGTAAAGCACTTTGGGACGTCCGGTGGTCGTGAAAGGCGCTATAGAAATGCAGGTCTTTCTTTTTTTTGAATGTGCTGTGGGGGCTGAAGACAGTCAAGTCCTGTACAGTTCTATTATCAGTAATTGCAATGTCCAGACTTCTTACAAATCTGCAGAATGCCCCTGCCTGGTGTTAATGATCAGCTCAAAGTAATGTGTAAATGTAGGGAAAAGCAAAATGCTCTTGTTAACTGAAGTGATTTATTTTGCCACCTATCAATAGTTCAAAATGTTTGAATTACCACTTTTGTAATTAACTTGAGGTGACGCATAGCTTTCTCTATATTTCACTGAGAATACTAACACGTTTTAAAGGGAATACTAATCTCCAACCGTTTTTTTTCTCCCCGATCGAAAGACTGTAACTTAGCAACATGGCCAACTGCTTGCTTTCAGTCTATTCAAACGTGATTGGTTAATTCATCAATCATTCTGGTGTGGATCAATGTGTACGGCCAACAGAAAAATCAAAATGAATCTGGTCTGTTGTCTAGAATCCGCTCCGGGATATGGCAGATTGCTTGATTTCTTCAGAAGACATGAATTAGCTCCTCCAGTGACATCAGTTGGTTAATAACTTTAAGTAGGGCTGGTGGTATGATAACTCTTTTATTTTTAAATGTGTCAGCTGTGGCTCAGTGGGTATCACTCTCGCCTCAGAGTCAGAAGATTCATGGGTTCAAGTCCCACTCCAGAGACTTGAACACCACAATCTAAGCTGACACTCCAGTGAAGTACTGAGGAAGCGCTGCACTGTCGGAGGTGCCGTCTTTCGGATGAGACGTTTAAACCGAGACCCCGTCTGCTCTCTCAGGTGAACGTAAAAGATCCCACGGCCACTATTCAAAGAAGAGCAGGGAAGTTATCCGCGGTGTCCTGGGCAACGTACACTTCTCAGAACTATCATGGGAGAGGAGTCAAGCTGTAACCTCAGCAAGGCAAATATATCACGAGTGTTTTATAAACCATTTCATATTCATGTACATATATAATTAGGCCTTTTAACTTCTGGGTTTCATTATTTTCTTTTCTGAATTCGGGTAACATAAGTCGGTAAATTCGGCTGCAACAAACACAGGTTTAAAAATAAAGTGTTACCAATCAGAACATTTTAAATTTCATCAGCAAAATAATTTTGGAAGGAACTAATAAATTTAGGGGCCATAAATATAAGACAGTCAGCAATAAATCCAATGGGAAATTCAGGGGGAACATCTTTACCCAGAGAGTGGTGAGAATGTGGGACTCGCTCCCACAGGGAGTGGTTGAGGCGAGTAGTATAGATGCACTTAAGGGGAAGCTAGATAAACACATGAGGGAGAAAGGAATAGAAGGTTATGCTGAGATGAGGAAGGATGCTTGAGTGGAGCATAAATGCCGGCATGGACTGGTTGAGCTGTATATTCTATAGGCCATTCGACCATGAGGGGCATCACAGTTGAACCTGATGTCGACAACCATGATCTGGAACCCTGGTCAAGTTTCACTTTCCCTAACCCTGGGGCCCAGGAAACACATTCTAGTCCCCCAACCAAGACCTGGGCTGAGATCTTTCAACTCACTGGAGACGGAACCCGCGACCCTCCCAGTCCGTGTGGTTCAGCTGCTTTTTTTTTTATTCGTTCCTGAGATGTGGGCGTCACTGGCAAGGCCAGCATTTATTGCCCATCCTTAATTGCCCTTGAGAAGGTGGTGGTGAGCTGCCTTCTTGAACCGCTGCAATCTTTGTAGCAGTTTGGTACAACTGAGTGTCTTGCTGGGCCATTTCAGAGGGCAGTTAAGAGTCAACCACATTGCTGTGGGTCTGGAGTCACATATAGGCCAGACCGGGTAAGGACGACAGATTTCCTTCCCTAAAGGGGATGAGTGAACCAGATGGGTTTTTACAACAATCCGGTAGTTTCATGGTCACCATTACTGACACTAGCTTTTTATTCCAGATTTATTTAATTAATTGAATTTAAATTCCCCAGCTGCTGTGGTGGGATTTGAACTCACATCTCTGAGATCATTAGTCTGAGCCTCTGGATTAACTAGTCCAGTAACATAACCACTATGCTACTATACCCCTCACTGGATCAATCTGCCATTCAGGGGAGCCTCTCGTGCATGATACAGAAACACTCCCCCAGGAGTACTACCACAAGGAGTAGTTGAGGCGAATCACATAGATGTATTTAAGGGGAAGTTAGATAAGTACGTGAGGGAGAAAGGAATAGAAGGATGTGCTGATAGAGTGAAATGAGAAGTCGCACAACACCAGGTTATAGTCCAACAGTTTTATTTGAAATCACGAGCTTTCGGAGCGCTGCTCCTTCGTCAGGTGAAGTGAGGGAATACAAATCAGATACAAAGCATATATAGACAGAGAACAATGTGTCTGCAGAGATACAATCCGTCAGGGATTGCCTCCCTGACGAATTGTATCTCTGCAGACACATTGTTCTCTGTCTATATATGCTTTGTATCTGATTTGTATTCCCTCACTTTACCTGCCGAAGGAGCAGCGCTCCGAAAGCTCGTGATTTCAAATAAAACTGTTGGGCTATAACCTGGTGTTGTGCGACTTCTCATTTTTGTCCACCCCAGTCCAACACCGGCATCTCCGCATCATGACTGATAGAGTGAGATGAAGCAGGGTGGGAGAGGCTAGTGTGGAGCATAAATGTCAGCACAGACCTGTTGGTTCGAATGGCCTGTTTGTCTGGTAATACCTTCCACCAGCTGCCACCTCTCCCACCCCCAGTTTTCAGAGCTTCAGCTCAGTGGGTCACACTCTCGTCTCTGTGTCAGAAGATTGTGGGTTCAAGTCCCACTCCGGAGACTTGAGCACATGATCTAGGCTGACACTCCAGTGCAGTGCTGAGGGAGTGCTGCACTGTCAGAGGTGCTGTCTTTCGGATAAGACGTTAAACCGAGGCCCCATCTGCTCTCTCAGGTGCACGTAAAAGATCCCAGGGCCACTATTTCGAAGAAGAGCTGGGGAGTTCTTCCCGGTGTCCTGCCCAACATTTATTCCTCAACCAACATCACTAAAACAGATTATCAGGTCATTATCATATGGCTGTTTGTGGGAGCTTGCTGTGCACAAATTGGCTGCCACATTTCCTACATTACAACTTCAAAAGTACTGCATTGGCTGTAAAGCGCTTTGGGACATCCTGGGGTCGTAAAAGGCACTGTAGAAATGCAAATATTTCTTCCTTTCCTCTTCAGCTATTCAACAGATATCTTGTGTAGGTGTAGAGGGGAGGACCTGTGCAGGTTAGCTTATGATCTGCTGCCCACCTAGATGCCCAACTCCAGTGCTTACTCCGTGCCCTTATGTAGGGGCTTTGTCAAAGATACACGCCTGACCAGAGCCCAACTCCCCCATCACATTGCTCAGCAACACATCAGTGTCGGCTGAAGCCCTCCCTGCAACTGGTTGCCCCCTTTACTTTTTGCCACAAACCTACCCCATGGTTTGCTCCTGGATCTTGCGCATGAGCTGGAGGAAGTCTGACTGTTACTATTGCAAGTTCTCAACCTTGGAAGAGAACTCCTTGAATCTAATAACGCTACCAACAAGTGATGGTCCCCATTGACATTCAGAGACAGTGCTGCAAGCTCATTGCAGTCAGTGACTTGGAATACAATTGTATAAATCTATGGTTATGACACATTCCAACTTACTGAAACAATGCCATAAATAAAGCAAATCGAGCGTATCCGCATTTCATATATTCAAATGCATGACATTGTGATAAAGCATTCCCATGTACATGAATTGGATACACTTACAATCTGTAACACAGATTGTCTCCTTCTAATACACCCCATAGCGCTGGCCACAAAGCTTAAATCCGAGATCCCTCAACATGTCAGCTGAGTTTCCTTAACACAAGGGATTTATCCCGTAATCGCACCAAATTTAAAACACTGATTTGAACAGTTCATTTGTGTTTCAGCCCTCACCAAGAGCCATGACATCTATCTACATTAGCAAATGCAAAATTTTTTCTCCTGTGTTGAAAAAAAGTCATATTACCTTTTATGGAATTGATTAAATGCTGTGTCACTTTCAGCATTTCTGCATCCAGTTCATTTTATTCCCGCTTCCGGAAAACTGGAGGAGGACAAAAGTGGAGCAGATGCTGCACAAATGGCCCTGTGTCTGGTCTGTTCCTTTTCTGGAGTGTCCTAAGAAAGAAAGAACTTGCATTTATATAGCACCTTTCACGACCTGGGTACTTTTTGAAGTGCAGTCACTGTTGTAATGTAGGAAATGTGGCAGACAATTTGCCCACAGCAAACTCCCACAAACAGCAATGTGACAATGACCAGATTATCTGTTTTTAGTGATGTTGGTTGAGGAATAAATATCAGCCCCAGGGCACCGGGGAGAGCTCCCCCTTGCTCTTCTTCAAAATAGTGACCGTGGGATCTTTTACGTCCACCTGAGAGAGCAGGCGGGGCCTCGGTTTGATGTCGCATCCGAAACATTCTTTTTCCCTAATAGGTACAGGTAGATATGGCGTGCAAATACCATAATGTTCAGAAAACAAATTTGATATTCATCCTGAAATTCGCCATTCCCGTGCTCCCAGCAGGAAGCCATGTTCAAAGGGAGTGCAGGTCAGAGAATTGACACTACTGCTAAAATCTAGCGATCACAGATTTATAATAGTTAACTCAGGTGCTAGCTCAATTAATCATTTTAAATTTCAGATTGATAAGATTTTTGTGATATAAGGGTATAAAAGGATATGGAGCCAAGGCAGGTAGATGGAGTTAAGATACTGATCAGCCATGATCACATTGAATGGCGGAACAGGCTCAAGGGGCTGAATGGCCTACTCCTGTTCCTATGTTCCTACAGTGTCATAGGTCAATCTCTGACTCATGGTCCCTTCGAGTGTGGCTCCCTGCAGGGGATGCATTTGCAATCAATTAATTTACTCGATAACGTCTTTGTTCCTTAGTTTTGGTACAACTCTTGAGAGTAAATTAAAATTTGTACTTGATTGGCACCCCATCCACCACCTTAAACATTCACTCTCTCCACCACCGGCGTGCCGTGGCTGCAGTGTGTACCATCTACAAGATGCACTGCAGCAACTCGCCAAGGCTTCTTCGGCAGCACCTCCCAAACCTGTGACCTAGAAGGACAAGGGCAGCAGGCGCATGGGAACACCACCACCTCCAAGTTCCCCTCCAAGTCACACACCATCCTGACTTGGAAATATATCGGCCATTCCTTCATCGTCGCTGGGTCAAAATCCTGGAACTCCCTCCCTAACAGCACTGTGGGAGTACCTTCACCACACGGACTGCAGCGGTTCAAGAAGGCGGCTCACCACCACCTTCTCGAGGGCAATTAGGGATGGGCAATAAATGCTGGCCTTGCCAGCGATGCCCACATCCCATGAACAAATTAAAAAAAAAATTGTGGGCAGTTTGGAGCCTTGAGGTTTCAGAGGGGTTTCTGATCTTCTCCCAGTTACCAGACTGGGAGAACCCCCATAAAATTTCAGGGCCACATTATCTTTATATCCTAAAATCTGAGGCTAGGTCAATTGAAAATTGCAAAACTGAGATTGATAGATTGTTGTTAGGGTACCCTTGTATTAAGGGTTACAGAACCAAGGCGGGTAAATGGAGTTAAGATACAGGTCAGCCATGATTTATTCAATGGGGAATCAGGCTCGACTGGCCTACTCCTGTTCCTATGTTCTTGTCTCTCTGAAGTGGAATCATATTTAACAACAACTTTTCCCGCAATTTATATAAATCACAAGTGATTCGTACTTAGCTGAATCCAGCTGGCTGATTTATGACTTGTGTACAAAACAATGCAAGACACAAATGTGACTCACAGCATACATTAAGATATAGAAAATGCAGGAAGGCTTAGATTCGTGAGGTTCATGGCCTAATAAATGGCATGTTGGTATTTTGGGGCATTGTGTGCCAACGTATAGCTGGGCTTAAAACACTGTGGAAAATATGAACTGCAAGTAATTAGGCTAAAGTAGTGTTACCACAATTGAGTGGCAGCTGTGGCTCAGTGGGTGCACTCTCGCCTCTCGAGTCAGAAGGTTGTGGGTACAGGTCCCACTCCAGGGACTTGAGCATTTAACAAAAGCTAGGCTGACACTCTAGTGCAGTGCTGAGGGAGTGCTGCACTGTCAGAGGTGCTTTCTTTTGGATGAGATGTTAAACCGAGGCTGCTCTCTCAGGTGGACATAAAAGATCCCATGGTACTATTTCGAAGAAGAGCAGGAGAGTTATCCCTCAACCAACATAACAAAAACAGATTATCTGGTCATTATCACATTGCTGTTTGTGGGAGCTTGCTGTGCGCAAATTGGCTGCCACATTACAACAATGACTACACTTCAAAAAGTACTTCATTGGCTGTAAAGCGCTTTGAGATGTTCGGTGGTCGTGAAAGGCGCTGTGGAAATGCAAGTCTTTCTTTCTTTATGAAACCAGAACCACTCTAAATGGTCAGCATGCCAGAATAATTGTAGCTGTCGGACAATTCTGGCCAATACCATTCCATATCCTTTTATAGACAAGAACAAAGGAAAGCAGATGTAATCAGGCTTTCATATGAATATGCTTTGGCTGTATCCTTACTCTATAAAGAGTCACATATGTAATTATATGCATAAATCAAGGCATGATCATAACTCTGCTCAACTATTCAATCCATGATTCTGTAACTGTTCTTGAAGCAACAAAAGCAACTTGTATTTATACAGCGCCTTTAACATAGTAAAATGTCCCAAGGTGCTTCACAGGAGCAATTATCAAACAAAATTTGACACCGAGCCACATAAGGAGATATTAGGACAGGTGACCAAAAGCTTGGTCAAAGAGGGAGGTTTTAAGGAGCGTTTTAAAGGAGGAGAGAGGTAGAGAGGTGGAGAGGTTTAGGGAGGGAATTCTAGAGCTTCGGGCCCAGGCAGCTGAAGGCACGGCCGCCAATGGTTGAGTGATGGAAATCGGGGATGCTCAAGAGGCCAGAATTAGAGAAGCGTGGAGATCTTGGGGGGGTTGTAGGGCTAGAGGTGATTACAGAGATAGGGAGGGGGCGAGGAGGCCACGGAGGGATTTGAAAACAAGGATGAGAATTTTAAAATCGAGGTGTTGCTTAACCAGGAGCCAAAGTAGGTGAGCGAGCACAGGGGGCGATGGGTGAAGGGGTCTTGGTGCGAGTTAGGACACGGGCAGCCGAGTTTTGGATGAGCTCAAAGTTTACGAAGGGGGGAAGCAGCAGAGTTCCTTTTAAAAGGGAATTATTTGCTTGAGGGATAGAGTTGGAAAAAAGGGGATGGGGTGGCAGTGTTACTGAAGTGTTGCACGGCACAGGAATGTAAGGATATCTTGGTCGGGGTGTGGGGTTGTATTAAGACACAATCCATGTGGCTACAGTTAAAGAATAAGAAGCGATATGATACAATTCTCAGTGTGCGTTATAGGTCACCAAACAATGCAGCTGAGACAGAGGAGGAGATCTGTAGATAGTTCAGAGAGAAATGTAAGAACAAAATGCAGTGCTATTGAATGACTTTAACCGTCCAAAGATATACTGGAATAAAAGTAACGCATGGTCAATAACGACAGCAACAAGGCGGGTGTCTCACCTCCTGACTCCCCAAAGCCTTTCCACCATCTACAAGGCACAAGTCAGGAGTGTGATGGAATACTCTCCACTTGTCTGGATGAGTGCAGCTCCAACAACACTCAAGAAGCTCGACACCATCCAGGACAAAGCAGCCTGCTTAATTGGCATCCATCCACCACCTTAAACATTCCCTCCCTCCACCACCGGCGCACCGTGGCTGCAGTGTGTACCATCTACAAGATGCACTGCAGCAACTCGCCAAGGCTTCTTCGGCAGCACCTCCCAAACCCACGACCTCTTCCACCTAGAAGGACAAGGGCAGCAGGCGCATGGGAACACCACCACCTCCAAGTTCCCCTCCAAGTCACACACCATCCTGACTTAGAAGTATATCACTGATCCTTCATCGTCGCTGGGTCAAAATCCTGGAACTCCCTCCCTAACAGCACTGTGGGAGCACCTTCACCACACGGACTGCAGCGGTTCAAGAAATGCGGCGGCTCACCACCACTTTCTCAAGGGGCAACTAGGGATGGGCAATAAATGCTGGGCTTGCCAGCGACGTCCACATCCCATAAACGAATAAAAAAAGACAACTTGCATTTCTGTAGCCCCACTTAAATGTAGACAAAAAATGTCCCAAAACACTTCACAGAGGCAAGAAATGGAGACCGAGCCAAAGAAGGAGCTATTAGGAGATTTAACCAAAAGATTAGTCAAAGGTGTGGGTTTTGAGGAGGGTCTTAGAAGAGGAGAGGAGGGTGGAGAGTTTAAGGAGCTTAGAGAGAGAATTCCAGAACAAGCGGTCTAGCCAGCTGAAGGCATGGCCACCGATGATGAGGCGAAGGGGGATGGATACCCGAAGTCAAAGTCAGAGGAAAGGACATTGGAGGGGGATGTGGGGGAGTGGGGAGGGGGGGAGTTATCGGACTGGAGGGGCTGGATTTTGTCTTGGGGTCGGGTTGGGGTCGTGTCATCCGCATTTCGTGATGCCCCGCCGGCTCCAGATTAATGTGGATGAATGATGCAATTTTCACTTAATTGGGCAATTGAGTTCCAGCATGTGGGAACCCATGACCCAATTAATGTTTTCAGTCTGAAAGTCGCCTCTGATGATGTCATCATTGCAGGTCAGAGACTGACTGCCTGGCTTTTGGTGTGAGAGGACCTGGATATGGAGAGAGAGAGAGAGAGAGATTTTTTTGTCTCTGAAGACATTCAATGCAGCAGCGTCAGAGGCGACTGTCAGACCTAATACTACTACTACCTTCATCACATCTCTGTTGTAATAGTGGACCTGCAGCTGATAGTCAGCTATCCACTTGTGCTCCCGCCAGGTTTCACTGGCGTGTTTCACATCAGGCGTACTTCACGTCGGAAAAGGGTTAAACTAGCTAAAACGTTTCAAAATGGCATTACAGAGCCAATTTAGGGCTTGTTAAGGGCTTTAATGGCTTTTCCTGCCTCTTGGAGGCGGGACGGAGTCGGGAACACCGCACACGATTTTGTCAAAATTGCGTGGAGGCGGGTTGGAGGCGGGATGGAGTCGGGACCCCCAAATCTGCAACTTTAACCCCCCACACGCCTCCAAACCCGACTCCACGGGTCATTGAAAATCCAGCCCGAGGAGTTTACAGAGAAAGGGAATGGTGAAATCATGAAGTGATTTAAATACAAGGATGTTCATTTTAAATTTGAGGCTTTGGGGGACTATGAGCCAATGTCTTCTTCTTCTTCTTAGGCAGTCCCTCGGAACCGAGGATGACTTGCTTCCACATTAAAAATGAGTTCTCAGGTGACTGATGAGTCCAATGCAGGATCTACAGTCTCTGTCACAGGTGGGGCAGACGGTGGTTGAAGGGGCGGGTTGGTGGGGTGCTTGGGTTGACGTGCGCTCCTTGCGCTGTTTGCGCTTGGCTTCCGCTTGCTCCCGGCGAAGAGACTCGAGGTGTTCGGCGCCTTCCCGGATGCTTAAACATAGAAACATAGAAACTAGGAGCAGGAGTAGGCCATTCGGCCCGTCGAGCCTGCTCCACCATTCAATACGATCATGGCTGATCATCCAAATCCAGTACCCTGTCCCTGCTTTCTCACACAGAATCCCCATCGAGCCTGCACCGACACATATCCCACCCTATCCCCATAACCCCACGTATTTAATTCCCCCTAACATATCCCATCCTATCCCCGTAACCCCACATATTTAATCCCCCCCTAACACTAAGGGTCAATTTATCATAGCCAAATCAACCTATCCCGCACATTTTTGGACTGTGGGAGGAAACCGGAGCACCCGGAGGAAACCCACGCAGACATGGGGAGAATGTGCAAACTCCACACAGACAGTCACCCGAGGCCAGATTCGAACCTGGGTCCCTGGTGCTGTGAGGCACCAGTGCTAACCACTATGCCACCGTGTTGCCGTGTTCTCCTCCACTTTGTGCGGTCTTGGGCCAGGGATTCCCAGGTGTCGGTGGGGATGTTGCACTTTTTCAAGAAGGCTTTGAGGGTGTCCTTGAAGCGTTTCCTCTGCCCACCTGGGGCTCTCTTGCCGTGTCGGAGCTCCAGGTAGAGCACTTGTTTTGGGAGTCTCGTATCGGGCATGCGGACGATGTGGCCCGTCCATCGGAGCTGATCGAGCGTGGTCAAAGCTTCGATGCTGGGGATGTTGGCTTGAGCGAGAACACTGACGTTGGTGCGCCTATCCTGCCAACGGATTTGCAGGATCTTGCGGAGGCAGCGTTGGTGGTACCTCTCCAGTGCTTTGAGGTGCCTGCTGTACATGGTCCATGTCTCTGAGGCATACAGGAGGGCGGCTATCACTACTGCTCTGTAGACCATGAGCTTGGTGCCGGGTTTGAGGTCCTGGTCTTCAAATACTCTCTTCCTCAGGTGACCGAAGGCTGCACTGGCACACTGAAGGCGGTGTTGGACTTCGTCATTGACGTCGGCCCTTGTTGACAGTAGGCTCCCGAGATATGGAAAGTGGTTCACGTTGTCCGAGGCCTCGTTGTGGATTTTGATAATCGGGGGGCAGTACTGTTTGGCGGGGAGCAGGTTGGTAGAGGACCTTTGTCTTACGGATGTTTAGTGTAAGGCCGATGCTCTCATACTCTTCGGTGAAGGCGTTGACGATGGTTTGGAGTTCGACCTCCGAGTGCGCAGACGCAAGCATCGTCTGCATACTGTAATTCGACAACAGAGGATGGGACAACCTTGGATCTGGGCTGGAGGCGACGGAGGTTGAACAGTTTCCCGTTTGTTCTGTAAATTAGCTCCACTCCAGCGGGGAGCTTACTGAGGGTGAGATGGAGAATTGCAGCAAGGAAGATCGAGAAGAGCGTTGGTGCGATAACACAGCCTTGCTTGACCCCAGTTCGTACGCGAATTGGTTCTGTGGTGGAACCGTTGGTCAGGAACACGGCTTGCATGTTGTCGTGAAGCAGGCGGAGGATGGTGACAAACTTTTGAGGGCAGCCGAATTTGAGGAGGACACTGTCAAAGGACTTTGTGAGGTCAAAGAAGGCCATGTACAGCGGTTGGTGCTGTTCCCTGCATTTCTCTTGTAATTGGCACGCGGTGAAGATCATGTCCATTGTGCCCCTTAGTGGGCGGAATCCACATGGCGACTCTGGGGGGAGCTCTTCAGCCACTGGGAGATCTGCAAGGGCAGGGATTTCCAGAGCTTAGGGCCTAGGCAGCTGAAAGGCACGGCCGTCAATGGTGGAGCGATTAAAACCGGGGATGCGCAAGATGCCAGAATTGGAGGAGCACAATGATCTCGGAGAGTGGTAGGGTTGGAGGAGGTTGCAGAGATAGCCGGGAAGGGGGGGGGGGGGGGGGGCGGAGATGAGGTCATGAAGGGATTTGAAAACAAGGATGAGTTTTCCAAAATCGATGCATTGCCGGACCAGGTGCCAATGTGGGTCAGTGATTCAGGGTTGATGGGTGAACGGGAGTTGGTGCAGGATAGGACACGGGCAGCAGAGTTTTGGATGAGCTGAAGTTTACAGAGGGTGGAGGATGGGAGACTAGCCAGGAAGGCATTCGAATGGTAGAGGTGACAAAGGCATAGATGAGGGTTTTGGCAGTGGATGAGCTGAGGCAGTGTTGGAGGTGGATGATGTTACAGAGGTGGCAGTCTTTGTGGTAGAGAGGATACAGGATTGGAAACTCCGCTCAGGGTTGATAGGGCGCCAAGGTTGTGAACAGCCTGAGATGGTGGCTGGAGAAAGGCCTGGAATTGGCGACAAGGGCACGCAGTTTGCGGCAGGATCATTTTCTTCCCAATGGAATCATGTTGCTTGCCCCTCTTGCCTTCCTTATAATTTCCATTTATTCCCAGCCTCTACCAGCCCTGAAAGGTGGTAACTGTTCTGTACCAAACTACAGCAAAATTCATTTCTTTTTTTTCCTTTTTAAGATACGCCACATCCCTAACACATATAAACACAGCTTTCAGTATTTTGTATCCGAGATGTGCTGGTGATTTGGATTGACTGGGTTTGAGTTTAACACCCTATTGATTGTGGTTAAATAAATTAAATCATTACCCTCCACTGTCCTTTTCAATGTTTTACAGCCCCTCGGTACGTACCTTATCTGATAGAGATTGCACTGTGAGAGTTAATCTATTAGAGACTTGTAACATCATTTACAGCAATAGCTACTAATAATTGATTACGTACACTGCTAATCACCATTTCTCCAACTCAGTTGGGGAGAGGCTTGCAGCTAAGTTGGTTTCCAAATGACATTTCTGATGGTTGGGGATCCAGACAGAGGAGTTGCAGAATCAGCCTCAATGCAGGAAAATTTGAACCTGAGCCAAGCTCCTTCTAGGCTCCGTGTTCAAGCAACTCAGTGGGTGGGTGGGTGGGGTGTCTGGGGGTGGGTGGGGTGGTCTGGGGGTGGGTGGGGGTGTCGGGGGTGGGTAGCATTGAGTGAGGGGGGCAGGTGGGGTGGGTGGGGTGTCTGAGGATGGGTGGGGGGTGAGGGGTGGGGGTGGGGATGAGGGGGGAGGTAGCGTTGGGTGGGTGGGGTGTCTGGGGGCGGGCGGGCGGGGGGGGGTTAGCGTTGGGTGAGGGGGGAGGTGGGGTGTCTGGGGGTGGGTGGGGGGTGACGGGGGAGGTTAGCATTGGGTGAGGGGGCAGGTGGGGTGGGTGGGGTGTCTGAGGATGGGTGGGGGGTGAGGGGTGGGGGTGGGGATGAGGGGGGAGGTAGCGTTGGGTGGGTGGGGAGGTGGGGTGGGGTGTCTGGGGGTGGGTGGGGGTGGGCGGGCGGGGGGAGGTTAGCGTTGGGTGGGTGGGGAGGTGGGGTGGGGTGTCTGGGGGTGGGTGGGGTGGGTTAGCGTTGTCAACTCTGGTTGGACGTCTTCCTATAGGTTTTGTCACATGACCTTTAACCGCCCCGCTCGGTTTTTCCATCTCCAATATTTATACAGCTAATAAATGAAAGTATTCAAAGAAAATGGAAAAAAAAACACGATTTTTCCCCTGGGTTGCTTGCAGCAGTGTCCAGAAGATTAATCTTTAATTCCTGGATACACTCCAGGACAATCCTGTAGGATTTTCAACTCTAGTGGGGGGGCATTGATCTCCGCGAGACTTCTCCTTGCTAAGGCATCTTAGAAACCAAAGCACCGAAGGAGGCCATCTGTCCTACCATGCCCAGGCTGGCTCTCCAATCTGGAGCTGTGTATGCTAATCCCAATCCCCTTTCCATTTCTACGTATCCTTTCACCTACATCAATCCGGTTCACAGCTGTAGCCAGCGCAGTGAAATAAGGGGCTACCTCCTACCCATAGAAAAATTTGGGGTCATTTTCACCTTCAACAGCTGGGTGGGCAAATGTGACCCGCCTGATATGGAACCCGTTGGATTTACAACCCACTGAAATCAAGCCACGCACCACCTACAGTAAGCACAGACTCGGGAGCAGGGCATGCAGGAGTTGCTGCTTATTAAAGCAAATCAAATGGGATGATTTCACAACGTGCCCGGTTATGAAAAGAAAAAGCTTTAATGGTTATCAGAAGGAAGCACAATATAGTCAGTGGTCCCAAGAGTCATTTATTAAGGAAGAAATCCAACAAGGAATTCAGGAGGAATTCCTTTACCCAGAGAGTGGTGAGAATGTGGAACTCGCTACCACAGGGGGTGGTTGAGGTGAATAGTATTGATGCATTTAAGGGGAAGCTAGATAAACATATGAGGGAGAAAGGAATAGAAGGATATAGTGATAGGCTGAGGTGAGGTAGGAGGAGGCTCGTGTGGAGCATGGACCAGTTGGGCTGAATGGCCTGTTTCTGCGCTGTACGCTCTATGTAATTATTAGAGAGAAGCTTAAATGAGGCAGCATGTCACCTTCACTAAGGACATTACCTGCATTTAAAAAGATTGGATGGGAGAGTCACACCACCAGATTACCACCCAGACAGTGAAGGTGGAGATTAGTCCATAGCTTGGAGCCATTCAATGTATACCTCGAGAGCCAGAGCTCACAGGATCAGGTCTGACTCCAGTCATGGGCTGTTCACGCACAACATCTCACAATGTCATTCTGTAACTGCAACCCCCCGCCCTGCCAAAACACTGCTTGAGAAAATGCCTCTTTAATATGGGTCACAATGAAAGTGGGTCAACCATTTTAGGGCAGGTTGAATTCAAGACATTACAGATTGTAGCCAATACTGTAAAGGAAAGAAATGCCATCAAAGAGTTCATTAACACATTGGTTGTATCTCTATGTTATTAATTTCTGGTACTAAAGTTCTTAAAATCAGTGCGACCCAAAATGATGCTTCAAATAATCAAATCTCCTGGTGCCTTCACTGCAGTCTGATTTTACTTACATAAAATAACATTGAAAGAAAAAAGAAAGAATTCCCTTTCTATAGCGCCTTTCATGACCTTAAGACGTCCCAAAGCACATTACAGCCAATAAAATACTTGTTTTTTGAAGTGTAGTCACTGTTGCAATGTAGGAAACGCGGCAGGCAATTTGTGCACAGCAAGCTCCCACAAACAACAATGTGACAATGACCAGATAATCTGTTTTACTGATGTTGGTTGAGGGATAAATATTGGCCCCAGGACACCAGAGGAGAACTCCCCCTGCTCTTCTTCAAACAGTGCCGTGAGATCTTTAACGTCCACCTGAGAGAGCAGACGGGGCCTCGGTTTATCGTTTCATCTGAAAGACGGCACCTCCGACAGTGCAGCACTCCCTTAGTGCTGAGGGAAGTGTCAACCTAGATTTTTGTGCTCAAGTCTCTGGAGTGGGTCTTGAACCCACAACCTTCTGACTCAAAGGCGAGAGTGCTACCCACTGAGCCACAGCATTTCAGGATTATTATTATTACATGACAAATATTGGTGTATTATATTTAACGCGCGTGTGCCTCTGAGTGTATGTGGGCTGGTATGGGGGGTTGACAAGAAGAGGTGAAGGATGAATAACTGAACACCAAAATCTCACGTGTAGCATTGCGGATGAAGCCCAGCTATTTTTATAATCCTGCTATTTTTTTTAATGCGGTCAGCACTTTTAATCAAAGTGGCAACAACGGAATCACATTATACTCCTCGATAATAATTGTTCTTTAATAAATGACACTTGTTGCCAATGTACCCCTTAAGCTGTGTGGCCGCGAAACGGTCTGGAGGTCCCGGGCAAGCCGCTCAACGGCTTTACAATGGAAAGACCCCGCATGTGCGGAAATTTGAATGGGCCGCGCAGTCCATTCCCGATGGCGGGTGAGTCCAGAACAAGAGGTCACAGTCTAAAGATAAGGGGTAAGCCATTTAGGACTGAGATGAGGAGGAATTTCTTCACCCAGAGAGTGGTGAACCTGTGGAATTCACTACCACAGAAGGCAGTTGAGGCCAAGTCAGTAAATATATTCAAGAAGGAGTTAGATATATTTCTTAAGGCTAAAGGATGTTCTTGCCATGGAGGGTGTGCAGCGAAGATTCACCAGACTGATACCTGGGATAGCAGGAATGACGTGCGAGGAGAGATTGGGTCGATTGGGCTTATACTCACTGGAGTTTAGAAGAATGAGAGGAGATCTCATTGAAACTTATAAAATTCTAACAGGGCTAGACAGACTGGATGCAGGAAGGATGTTCCCGATGGCGGGTGAGTCCAGAACAAGAGGTCACAGTCTAAAGATAAGGGGTAAGCCATTTAGGACAGAGATGAGGAGGAATTTCTTCACCCAGAGAGTGGTGAACCTGTGGAATTCTCTACCACAGAAGGCAGTTGAGGCCAACTCATTAAATATATTCAAGAAGGAGTTAGATACATTTCTTAAGGCTAAAGGTATCAAGGGATATGGGGAGAAGGCAGGTACAGGGTACTGAATTTGGATGATCAGCCATGATCTCATCGAATGGCGGAGCAGGCTCGAGGGGCCGAATGGCCTACTCCTGCTCCTATCTTCTATGTTTCTATGTTTCTATGTAAAGGGGCCGCGCACCCAAGAAAACATTAGAGGGCACAAAGTTGTTGCCACTAACTATATGGTGCTTCCTTCTGATAACAATTACTGCTTTTTTTCATAACCTGGCCGTTAAAGTAATTACTTTTATTTGCTTTAATAAGCAGCAACTCACGCAGGTTAGCTGCCCACTCTTTGCTGAATGCATCTGGTGAGTTGTGGTACAATTGCCCTCCGTGTCACTGGGTTAGAGAGACGACTTTTAAAAAAAAAGCACATCATTAGGACTCCTGCGCCTGATTGCTAAGCAGTGACCCCTGCTGAGGATCAGGGTGTGCACATCAATTGAGAAGAGAATCGGACTCCAGCCTGATGCTTTTCAGTTGAATAACCCATTGGCACTCTGTCTAGCCTCACCCATGAAGGATGGGAACGAGGGCTCTTACCATTTTTCAATGATCATAAATAAAAATGGTACACCTAAAAATAATCTTTTTTGAGTGATGTGTAAATGTTGTATGTTTGTAAAACACTCTACAACACAGAAATATAACCCACTCAATCACACACTATAGCCTCGTTAGCCGTAATAGGCTGTGCATGAAGGTAACATCGTCCATATTGTTCACCTAATCCAAAGAATTAGCAGCATACTACCGAATCTGCCCTTCTCCTCCTTGCTCTCCCACTTGCGATCTTGCTTCTTCTCCAGAGATCGTGGCAACATCTTCTCCAGAGATCGTGGTAACATCTTCTCTCAGTAGTAACTGACTACTTTGGGCAGCTCGTTACTGTTGCTCAATGTCAGGCAGCTGATCGTCCTTTTGAGGGTTAACCTTGTTCGATGATATCATTCACCTTGTGTGTTGCTGGGCGGAGTGTCTATTGGCATCACTGCGTCAGCCAGCCAATGAGTTGGAGGCAGGACAGGACTTAACGGCAGGTCTCACAGCAAACAGAGTCTATTCACCCAGCAAACAGTCTACAGAGTCTATTTACAAAGAGTCTCTACGCACTACAGCAAACTGAACTCATGACCGAAACTGCAGCAACATCTCTCGATAAAAGTCGGATTATTTCTCTAGCAAATTGCAATGAGTGGAGGATAGTTACATGATACAAATTTATGTGCGTAAAATCAATCCCAGCCACTGACAGCAGTGCGGTGTCCAGGCGTGATTGATGGGGGAATTACCCAATGATCTCCATACTGGCCGGGAATATGCAGCCAAATTCATTGAACAATTGTAACTCTACTATGAGATATCGCAATGCTTTTTGCTTTGAAGAGTGTGTTTACACTACAGATACTGGTGCGAGACTGGTAGAGGCAGGTCAGGTTCCAGCTAGACAGAGCTACCTTTCTATGGCCCAGCTCCTGACTGGCAGGAACTCGAACAGACCTGCCCAGGAGAGAACTGCCCCCGTATCTGGATACAGTTACAAATTTCAACGTTTAGGGAGCAAGGAGGGGAGAATTCCTGTCCTACAAACATCAAGTTAGAGACAGGTATGTTTAAAAAGTTCCAAGGAGGTCCAACAAGCGTGCCGAGCTCTTTGTAGACCAGGCGTGAGACGACGCTGGACTTGCGCTCCGCTGTGGTGCTAAACCGAAGCGGTGTGAGGTTAGACCCTCCAGAGAGTCTCGCTCCACATTCGGGCCAGGACTTGACTTTGAATTTACACTCCCAGTAGTGTAACGCTGAAATCACTTCACATAAATGCTAAACGTGCCGTGTAAACCCAGCCTAAGATCACACACATATAAGAGCATAAGAACAAAGGAAATAGGAGCAGGAATAGGCCACTTGGCCCCTCGAGCCTGCTCCGCCATTCAATAAGATCATGGCTGATCTTGGGCTCAAAGCCACTTCCCTGCCCGCTCCCCATAACCCTTCACTCCCTTATCTTGCAAAAATCTGTCTACCTCCACCTTAAATGTATTTAATGACCCAGCCTCCACGGCTCTCTGCGGCAGAGAATTCCACAGATTTACAACCCTCTGAGAGAAGAAATTCCTCCTCATCTCAGTTCTAAAAGGGCGACCCTTTATTCTGAAACTATGCCCCCGAGTTCTAGATTTCCCCACGAGGGGAAACATCCTCTCTGCATCTACCTTGTCGAGCCCCCTCAGTATCTTATACTGCAAAGTGCTGCTCAGTACCCAAAACTCCTTCACACAACGTTGAATCTCTCCAGAAGTCTCTCCCTCTCTCTCTCAGAATGCGTAGTTCAAAAATGCCACCAACAATAAAAGACAGGAAGAGGCCCCCTTTAAATAGCGACCCCCCCCAGCCCCACAGCGATTGATAGCGTTCCAGTCTTCTGGTCGTTGGAAGCGCCAGGCGGTAAGGCAGGGGGCGCCACTCAATTTCCGCTACGGGGCGCCCCAAGGGCGTTGCACCATGGAATGACGTCACAATCTGCGCACGCAGGTGGTCGCAGCGGTAAGTTTTAGCGCCGCCGCAAAATCTCAAGTTAAGTTCTCGAGCGGCGCAAACATCGCTGCGCCCGGGCGTTAGCGGCTTTGCGCCCCATTAGCGCCCTCTTAAGGCGCTAACGGGTGGCGCAACCAAGTGAATTTTTACCCCTATATGTTTCAATAAGATCACCTCTCATTCTTCTAAATTCCAATGAGTATAGGCCCAACCTGCTCAACCTTTCTTCATAAGTCAACCCCCTCATCTCAGGAATTAACCGAGTGAATCGTCTCTGAACTGTCTCCAATGCAAGTATATCCTTCCTTAAATAAGGAGACCAAAACTGTACGCAGTACTCAAGGTGTGGTCTCACCAATAAGTATGTGAAAGATCAAACATTAAGATACATGCAGCCTGAGTTTGATGTGCCCCTTTATAATTGCATGTATGTATGTGTGTATATATATAGATATGAATTGTATATTTTATATATATTTAAATAAAAAATCACTCAGAAGGTTGTGAATCTTTGGAATTCGCTACCCCAGAGAGCTGTGGATCCTCAGTCGTTGAGTATATTCAAGGCGGAGATCGATAGATTTTTGGACTCTAGGGGAATCAAGGGATATGGGGATCGGGCGGGAAAGTGGAGTTGAGGTCGAAGATCAGCCATGATCTTATTGAATGGCGGAGCAGGCTCGAGGGGCCGTATGGCCGACTCCTGCTCCTAATTCTTATATTCTTATTCATGTGCCAAATATATTCAGATTTAATGAGGCTTTTTGTTTCAAAATAGGAATAAAGCTATTTATCACCATGAAATATAAATAGGCCTATTTATGATCACATCAAAGAAGTTACTATTTGAGACAGTGGGTGAGATCCCAGCCATCTGGTTTTTCTTAAAGCTAAGTATGGACAGCCTGAAGCGCAGGGAGTTGGGAAACACATCCAGGATTCCACTTTGCAGTTCAGCACCAGTACTTCCCTGCACAGTGCCATTAGTTAAGAGAGAAAGAACTTGCATTCATAAAGTGCTTTAAAGAACAGTTTTGTGTTGAAATGAACTTTTGGCTCTTGGTGTCACTCAAGATTGACCTCTGAAGGAGTTTGCTGAGACGATTTACTTAAGAAATTGGAACAAGGGTGTAAATTTGAACATTGCCCTCTACCTTCTACGGCTGTCTTCAGTGAGTACAAAACTGTCCCTAATCCAAGCACCAGTTGTCAATCTCACTCAGAAGCCAGAGGGTGACTGTCGTCGGATAAATTTTGCAAGATATTAGGTAATTGGCAGAATAACCAGAGGGGGAGATGAGGAGACGTTTTTTACGCAGCGAGCTGTTGTGACCTGGAACGCGCTGCCTGAAAGGGTGGTGGAAGCAGATTCAATAGTAACTTTCAATTGGATAAATACGTGAAGGGGAAAATTTTGCAGGGCTATGGGGGAAAGGGCAGGGGAGCGGGACGAGTTGTATCGCTCTTTCAAAGAGCCGGCACAGGCACGATGGGCCGAATGGCCTCCTCCTGTGCTGCATCATTCTATATCCGAGGGTCGTCCCCAAATGCTTCACAACCAACGTTTCCTTTTCTGAAATGCAGCCACTGTTATATAGGCAACTGTGGCAGGCAACATTCCACAAACATCAAATGCAATAAATGACCAGTTAAACTGTTTTGGTGGTCTTAAGAGAGACAGAAAGAACTTGCATTTATATAGCGCCTTTCACAACCTCAGGACGCCCCAAAGCGCTTTACCGCCAGTGAAGTACTTTTTGAAGTGTAGTCACTGTTGTAATGTAGGAAACGCGGTAGCCAATTTGCGCACAGCAAGCTCCCACAAACAGCACTGCGATAACGACCTGATAATCTGTTCTTAGTGGAATAAAAATAGAAAACGCTCAGCAGCATCTGTGGTGAGAGAAACAAAATTAATGTTTCAGGTCGATGACCTTTCACCAGAACTGTTTTTAGTGATGTTGGTTGAATGATAAATATTGGCCAGGACACCGGGGGGAACTGTTCTTCGAAATAGTGCCATGGGATCTTTTACGTCAATCTGAGACAGCAGACGGGGCCTCAGTTTAATGTCTCAACCGAAAGACGGGATGTGTGTGTAATGCATATCTGAGTACATATATATATATATATATGTGTGTGTGTGTGAGAGTGTGTGTGTGAGAGAGAGAGTGTGTGCGTGTGAGAGAGAGAGAGTGTGAGAGTGTGTGTGTGAGAGTGTGTGTGAGAGAGAGAGTGTGTGCGTGTGAGAGAGAGAGAGTGTGTGAAACATAGAAACAGGAGTAGGCCATTCGGCCCCTCGAGCCTGTTCCGCCATTTAATGAGACCATGGCTGATCATCCAAATTCAGTACCCTGTCCCTGCTTTCTCCCCATATCCGTTTAGCCTTAAGAAATATATCTAACTCCTTCTTGAATATATTTAATGAATTGGCCTCAACTGCTTTCTGTGGTAGAGAATTCCACAGGTTCACCACTCTCTGGGTGATGAAATTCCTCCTCATCTCTGTCCTAAATGGCTTACCCCTTATCTTTAGACTGTGACCCCTGGTTCTGGACTCCCCCACCATCGGGAACATCCTTCCTGCATCTAAGTTGTCTAGTCCTGTTAGAATTTTAAAAGTTTCAATGAGATCCCCTCTCATTCTTCTAAACTCTAGCGAATATAAGCCTAATCGACCCAATCTCTCTTCATACGTCATTCCTGCCATCCCAGGTATCAGTCTGGTGAATCTTCGCTGCACTCCCTCCATGGCAAGAACATCCTTCCTCAGATAAGGCGACCAAAACTGCACACAATACTCAAGATGTGGTCTCACCAAGGCCCTGTGCAACTGCAGCAAGACATCCTTGCTCCTGCAC